>JANTCA010075408.1:0-15093 GCA_024741275.1 Chironex yamaguchii
CTACATGTTTTGTATAAATAGGTTGCCATATACATATACTTTCCTTTCTGACGTTTCATACTCTGAAGAGTGTCAGAAGAAAAAAGGCTTTTAATTATGTTTTTAGCGCAATGTCGCAAATTTTCAAGGCGATTATCATTTAATTGTTAGCTGAGGATGATAGGAGATCCTATCAAAATGTACTATTAACATGGTTTAACTTCACTTTATGTTTTGTTTATATGACTTAATTTTACCTTATGTTAACAAAACAAGGACCGACGAGATCAGAAACAAATGTCTCTTTGATATGACAAATGATGGTCGTTTCAATTCTTGTACCTTGTACACAAGTTCAGTGATCAAACCGTGTACTTTGGAATGCCTTGTACTTTGGAATGCCTTGCACTTTGGAATGCCTTGCACTTTGGAATGCCTTGCACTTTGGAATGCCTTGTTCTTTGGAATGCCTTGTTCTTTGGATGCCTTGTTCTTTGGAATGCCTTGTACTTTGGAATGCCTTGTACTTAGGCAAAGATTGAAGCTTATAATGTGTATTTTGATACACAACCTTAATTCGCTACTATATATTTTTGTAATAATGCTATCCATTCATAGTTGTCTAGATATACATTTATGCAAATGGGAATACATGGCTACAAGCATAAACTTGACAAGTATATGTTATTAATAAACACTTAAGCGTACTATGTGGAAGATCTGAGTTGAATAAACACATATTTCTGGAACATTTTCTCTATCCCATTTAACTCAAGAGGTAAGCCGTCGGGTTTGTGATTCGAATCTTAATTGATTGTTTTAATGATAAAGTGATTTGTGTTCTCAATACACGATTCTCCTCACTGGAAAATATGGTGGACAATTACCATTAAAAACGAAATAAAAATGGTGCTAGTTAAAAATGTGGTACCAAACTAACACAAATTTACGAAGTTTAAAATATATGAAAAACAATTAGGCACTGAATGGTACCAAAAACCGTCTATTTTACGCTATTTCCTTTCTTACGAATAAACAGATTATTTCCAAATGGTTAATAGCAGTACCATTCAAGCCAAAAAAGGATTCCTATTTTGAAAATCTGTCAATTCCCCTTACACTAGGAGTTACCACGGGAACGACTAGTTCCAACAACATAGGTCATGATTGATTATTAAAGTTTCAGAGTTTCATATTTCAAAATAAGGCACATGTGCGGTTTGATGGCTCTTTGCTCAATGCAAAATCGCACAAAACATATCTTACACAAAGGCAACCGTCAAAATATTATGGAGAAGAAACTTTGAATTAATAAGATTGACATAAAAAAGGCCAAGGGTAACAAACAAGGTAACACAGTAGTGAATACATTCTGTGTATAACCAAGCGCTGAAAAGGTACAGACAATGTGCTATGTAGATGGAGCAAAAACAGGTAAAAGAGGTTAATACGCGATTGATAAGTTTAAAAATTGTCTGGGTACCTTTATTAGAAAAATAACAGATGAGTGAAATACTTTAAAAAATAAGTAACATTAATGGCACACCGCAATAAATTGAATTTAGTTCTCTATATTAGATTAAGTAGGGCGTTAAAAGCTTAAGCATAATTGGTAAGTGTTATCTTGCTTCCACCTTGCAAAGACAAAGTTCGAACCTTACTTCTGGCGAAGCACCACAATCCTTACTTTAAGGAACTCACATTTGAGATTTCCCATTTCTTGTGTCAAATGCCAATTAAAATCTGTGCAGTTTGAAATTATCCCCAAAAGAAGAGAATGCAGGTAAATCGCAACTGTACTTTCAAGTCTCTAATAAACTTTCCACAACCTCAGCGTACTGCTTTAGGAAATTTTTTAGCTTCTACTCTCATTCCAATCTTCCTTTCTTAATCATTATTACGAAACGTCCTTCTATGCAGTCTCATTTGCGGAGATCTGAAATTTTCATATGCTTACTACATGAATTTTATAGTAAATACTACGGGAGGAAAAACGTATTTATACATGAGACTCCTTAATCTTAAGGAGTAAAGAGAAATGATTATATGATAACATAAAGATATCAATGAGCTTTGGGGGCTTTTCTAACTTAAAGGAAGTTGGTATGAGAAATACTCACTTAAGGGAAAATTTGCTTTAGCACAAATTTAAAGAAGTATACGATAAAGAACTAGATTGCTTGGGAGTAAACGCACATTGAAATGTTTAGTACACATGTTTCTAAGACGAACTTGTAGCAGTATACAACAATTTGCCATCATCCATCACAAGGAGCATTATGAAGGAACGATAACGTAAAATGGAACGTTGTAAGTAATATATATGTACTTGTGTTAAAATTATATTACAAAGATAAGTTGATATTGAGGAAAAGCGTCTATGTTCAATGTAGATAAGAATGTCACTTAGATTTTTAGTAATTATTGCACATTGCTAAAACATTTTCCAAAACTCCCTTGCTTTCGGGATCTCCGATATTGCGGTCAAAAATAAAAAGGCACTTGATTTATTAAAGTGTGATACTCCGTCGAAACAATAGTATTTTTATAAGGTTATGAAATTTTCGTACACATCAATCACCCTCTTGACTCAGGGTAATACACAGATTCCATTCGCTCATATCATTTTATATGCCACTAAATAAAATGAATAAAATAGATGTTGAATTCAAGTCAGTGTACTTAAGGGCATAAAGACGATTTACCTGCAGCAAATTGCTGGTTGTTGCTTACTGTCAGTGGATCTTGTCGTGCTGGGTCAATTCCCCTTGAAGAAAGTAAATGCTTCAATTCTTGTGCTTTCCTTCGAAGATCATTTCTGGAACAAGCAGAGAATAAAAACGTTCAATTTGCATCATTTTTTTTATCTTATAACGGTCAATACTGTTCCAGGTGTGGAAGCGTATCAAAATATTCGCGTCTGGTGGGGCAGATCTATAGTTCAAATCCAACCTGGTTCAAAGTCCAAAAAGTGAATATGAACCTTGCCTTGTCAATCTAAGCAAGTTTAGCGAATAATCTATTATGTCTATATTATGCATATATAATCTATTGTATTAGATCGCACATTCCTGACACCAAAACTTCGCGAATGGATGGATTCCTCCCTGAAACGGCGGTTATGTCATAACTTATATATACCACATTTGGTATACACCAGCACCACAGAAATCAAGGTATCATCTACAATTCAGCTTATGCTATAGATTGTCAAGTGTTTTCAGTTGACCTTGGGTTCAAAGACCTGGAAACTGAGGATCGTGGTGAGCATTTCCACCTTCATGTGATGTGTGGGGGGATCTGCTCATTCTCCAATCCCCAGCGTGAGCAAAAATAAAGTGTAGTCACACCAAGAGTGAGAAACGAGATCGCACTGTTCAGGTTAGCCATAGGTTATAAATACAGTGCAGCTCCAGAATCTACAACCTACAGGAGTGCCCAGGAAGAAGAAAGGCTTATATCAGAAGATAATATTACCTCGAGTCCATTTTCGACTTAATCTTACTTCGATATAGAACAGGAATTTGTTCCAGGTAACAAGCTGGAATGGCATCCAGCGTCTCGCAAATTTCTTCCATCAACGCGAAAAGAACAGCGTTCAAACCACGAAGATTCTTTTGTAGTACATCAGTTGGTGTCTGAAAGAATGGAGTGAGAAGTGGTTACATGAAGCACTTTGAAGTTAGAATTATTCCATCATTGACATTAGTACCAATCGGTCTCACGTTTCGTTTTCAGAAGCCTTTTAAACAAAATCCCTTTTTCCAGTCGTCAACAAAAGTTTAAAGGAGTTACAATTATTCTTTTGATAAGTTTAGCCTCCTTTTCGTCTTGAAAAAGTTTGTAGTGGTGGTTAACCAACACTTTGTATAACATAAGTGTTTTCGAACTTTCATTGTTGCAAATGACAAGATGTCGAAATATACAACAATTTAAAAATGTTTCTTTCAATTTTGTCATAAAATAAATAAATTCTACTGTTTACAATTTCATTCTTTGCTACATTTTTGAAGCTGTCCGGTAAAGACCAATTTTAAAGTACCTTGAAAAATTGGACTCTAGAAGCAAGATGATAAATTATAGCTAACAAAAAAAATATTAAACAGCCTCAAACGAGATCTGTGATAAGAGAAGTTAAAATTACGCCTGCTCTAGAAATGTCAGTTTTAGCTTAATTATTTATCTCTCTGCATTAAGATAGCTCCTTTCTATAGTTGTTTTTGGGCCCATTTCTCTGTCCACACAAGTTACCTGCGTGCTTCATTCTTATCAGGTTGTATCACTGATACGACCCTGCAGGTAACAATTCGTGGACGAATCATATTTTCTCAATGAATGGGCAATAAAGTTTGAGTTACGACTGTATTTAAAATTTAGCAGGTCAACATATTGATCCTTGACCCGTTCAATCACTACATCCTTCGTTTAAGGCTCATCAATGCCTAAGGAAAGCTCCCAGGATTTCAGTAGGCGATCTCAGATCTTCCTTTATTAACTCATTCAGCTGTTTACTTCCCGTGCCAGGGCTATTACCAGATAAATACTGACAAGCTTTGGTCATACTTTCTCACCTCGGGTGGTGTTTCTCCAAGAAGATTTTTCGTTTGATCTGACGTAAGAAGTGAAGACCTACGGAGATGACACAACCATTAGCTTGTCGAAATTTCTAATGAACTACATATTAAAAACCTTTTTTGTCAAGGAATGCTGATGTAAGATAAGAAATTCCAAGCACCAGCGATGTCGGAACTCGTTGTCATGCAAAAGCTGTAACAATACTTCCAATTAATTACCCAGTCTGCGTTTAATAACATTATTTTTCAGTCAAGACAGTTACAATCAAATACTAATATATCACAGCAAAAAAGGGCAACTGAATGTGTAAAGTAGTTTTAGATCCATTCGAGTACATTACAGCACAAAGTACAGTAAGCTTTAATCGCTCAATACAGAGTCATTTGCATTTGGACAATTCTGGCCTTGGCTTGTGTAGCATCGAGTTTGTTGATGTGAGAAATCTTTGCTCTATAACGAATGAATCAAAGGTCTAAAAAGAGTCCATAAAACTCATTTTCTATGCCCCCAGCCTATACATTAGCTAGCAATGACCTTACCGTGCACACAGCCAACGGGAAAGTCCTATTGAAACGCAGTTCTGGTCGATGGACGGCGTACTAAGTGCTAAGCTTGAAGTAATTATGTTTCAACAGAACGTTTACAGTATGTTTTAATGCACTCAGGCTTCCAGATTATGATCGCCTTATTTACACATTTATAAAAAACAGTGAACATTACTGACGATGCCATTGGATGAAAAGGTATTGGCCTTGGGTAATAAGCATTGCCTTTCTGAAATATGACGACCACTACCACAACAAGGACAGTTGATACCGCAATCTCTGGTGTTTGTAGGATATTTGATTAAACGGTATGATGACAAGACAGCTACGTAGCCTCTAGCAAAATACGAGTTCTTGGCCAACTGATTTGTAAATGACATGACTCGGGTAGGTGGTCGTTACAACTTAACTTTACATATCACTATCCTACCTACATTTCTATGGATCTTAAACAGACGGACTTGTATTGATTATAAGCGTAACTACGATTTAAAAATGCATACGGATTGAGTTACCAATAATCTGAGGACTATTTTAGTTCAGATAATTCCCTCGGCAGTGCAGAGTGTGGTTTACAACCTTGAGAAGTTGAGGCTGAGAAGTTAACTTAATTGCATAGCTCTATCTCATATCTCACGGGAAACTTCATAACGTAAATATAATACAATTTAGAGAGTCAACTAATCGTCTGATTTCAAGACATTAAAAGCATCTGTGTACTCACTTTGGTGTAGAGCAGAGAGACGACAAATTTGCGGTTCGTTTGTTTTCCACACCTGATGAACTTGCTTGACAATTTTTCCGTTCTTCCAATGGACCAACAAACAGCTCAAATTCCTCATCATCATAAAAACTAGTTTCATCCTTGAAGGCAAAATAACAAGCAATAGTTAACAACGACATCTTTCGACTAAGGCAATAAGTTTTCAATATCTCCTATAGCCAAAAGTCAAAGAATTCAGTTCTTCAGAGAGATACATTATGAAAGTTTTAAGTGGATCATTTCCTTCTCTAGTAGAGCAAAAAGAACTTGTGAAAATGGGAAATGAGAAGCAAACCTTCAGGATGAGTGACTCGTATCTATAGCCAGAGGAGTTTTCAAGTGTATGCCCTCATATGCATGGTTTTTGTTTGTTTAACTATGCGTACTTACCTATACTTTTATATCCAGGAGTTTTGTTGCATTCAACTGTTGACAACAGTGGACAATGTTGGAATACAACGTGCAACGTTTAGTAGACAGTCAGTCTTTTCCATACGTGACGGTGAATAGTTTCCTCATCATTCCCTCCCTCATGGCTACCTTCCTTTACAGCTTCCTTCCTTTTACGGCTTCCCTCCCTTACGGCTACGTTCCCTTTACAGCTTACTTCCTTTACAGTTTCCTCCCTTTACGGCTTCCTTCCCTTACGGCTACCCTCCTTTAAGGCTTCCTTCCCTTACAGCTACGTTCCCTTTACAGCTTCCTTTCTTTACGGGTTCCCTCCCTTACGGTTACCTTCCTTGAAAGCTTACCTTCTTTTAGATGTTTGGATCCTGTTATCAGTTAGTTAGGTAGCAATTAACTGTTGACATATGCTGGACATTCGTCAGCCAGGTAGGAATGTACACGCTCAAAAGGTGGAACAAGAAAATTTGGACACTTCGAGTCCAAAATTTCGTGTCACTTTTTCCGACCGGGCCACCGGATCACAAGCCCGACCAGGTCACCGGGTCACTACATGGTGATCCGGTTCCACCTCTGCTACCTTCCTTTACAGTTTTGTTCCCTTAATATATAGAATACGATTGTAACATTTTTTTTCCAACTTTTCGAAAAATTCCCATATTCTTCGATTAACCAAGAGTAAGCTGATTGTTTGACAAACTTTACAAAGAGCGCAAACTAATTGGATGATCCACTCGATGATGTGATCAATATCTATTCAAAGTATCAAATCTTAGGGATAAACTTTCATCACTGTCTCTCACCGTCTGCCGCTTTGTAAATTTTCATTGAAAATGTATCTCTTCTCTTGTGCTTTCTTTCATTTTGTACGACGTACTTGAAAACAAATGCAAACAGTTTCTATGTACACTTTAACAAGTACTTTTGCTTTGGTAACTGAGACATATTGTGACAATGCGAGACTACGCTATATGCCAATCGAATATACATGATGACGCTGGACACACAGTAGCGCCCCTTTCCGAGGTGAAACAGGGATAGCTTCCCCTTTTCGGAAATTCTGTGTCCTGCTGCTGTCATGCACAGACTACATTATCACTACTTTAACATAATTGTTGTGAAATTATTCTTAGCCGTGAATAGAGGTGAAGAACTCAGCTACAGGAACGTTTCTCAGAGGTGAATTTAGGCGGTCACGATTTGATAATTGCCTCTCTACAGACCTTCTGTCAGTAGTTAGGGTAAGAAATGATTGTATCACGATTGTCACCTTTCTCCGAAAATTTTCTCATCGCCCTAATTATCAACCGCTCCCCCTTCAGATTTGGTTCCTGTAGACAATCGATACTTTCCTGACATAGCATGGGCATTAACATTTTTGCGACAATAGCGCAGGTCAGACATACTGGAGGCAGTAGATGAGTAATAACACAACACCCCATCAAGAAGTAGATGGCCTAGATAGCTTGAAACACCTTGCATGATCACGCATGACCTGAAGGCGACGTACCGAGACTTTATACATGCATCGGCTAATATTTGTTAAACAAATGCAGATATCATGCAATGGGAAGCAATTTCATAGGATGCATATCAACAAACTAGATGCCTTGTCACTCCTGATAACTGTGTCCTTATTTGATCTAATTTAAGTTTTTGTATCGCAACCAGGATTGCGGTTAACACATATCCGAGGTGGTCCAGGATTGTAATGCCATGTACCGACTCAAATCAAACATCTACATTATTTTTGTTTCAGCAGTACATAAAAATCGGGGTATGTGATCAGGCGGCCTCAGGATATTTTAGTAATTATAACATACTACATTTTACAAACTATGTAATATGCACTCGTGTTTATCCACAATAGTATTTAATTGTTTACACAAGGGAGAAAATCTTCCATGTTGCAGAAAATAACAGCAAGATACACTTAATGCAAAATTTATAATGCCAAAATCTACCAGAATCAATGAGAAGTAATGGACTTGGTAATTCTGGCGTCTTAAATTCGTTCGCACCTAATATTTCTGGTTAAGTACGCAGATTCAGATGGATATGCTGAAAGCTGGGGTTTCTTCAGCCACAAAGCTTGCAGTCGTGTATTTTCTTATGCCAATTCTCGGCAAAAGCAAAGATCAAGAAGACAAGACATTGCGGCACAAAGAGAAATGGAGACTTGGCTGGTTGTGACTTTGATATGCAAATTGCAATAAATTTTTAGCCGATAAATTCTCATCAAAACTGATTTATCAAATTTCCAAAAAGAATGAAATCCATTATGGACTATTAAACAGCAAGTACCCTACTTTTGTACTCAATCCAACTGCATTCCAAATCTAGACGATACCCTCTAGCAAAAGGTGGTAAATGTTTGGTCATTTAAGTCTTTTGTTACCATTATTCAGATCTTTTTATTCGGTTTCCAATCAAATCCACTTGAACTACGCGTAATGAGATATCTGATTGTGCCAGTCGTGCTTCCAAACACTTGAAGCCTTTACTTCAAGATAGCAATTACTCCTATGTTAGTTGCACTAATGGTTGTCATTAACTTGGATTTCAATTTTAACAATCCTTTAATATACTTGCTGGCTATACTGCAAACTTTCTATGAAAGACATGACTTGACATTAGCTACCAATAGCAAATAGAGCCTTTTACTGAAAACGAATTTCAGTTTATTATCTTTGGAATGTATTGGCTGATTTCTACTCTTGCAGAAAAAAACATCATCAATTTTAGCGATCAGAAGAGGGAAAGTATTGAAAAAGCTGCAGTGAGACACTAAGGAAATTTTTCAAGAGTAATAGGATATTAGATCTACGAACAAAAAAATTTGTGATGTTCGGCCACAAGAAAAAACTGGATCAACCTGTTTTGTGGCCATTATTCCCAAGTTTGCAGGGAATTCCCAGGGCGAGTTTCAGACAAAGAAACAAAATAGTGTCAATGATTAAAACTCATCAAGGACCCATACGCCGTATAGGTTTTTTTCAAATGAATGCTTTCCTTTGCACCTTAATGGTGTTATTTTCCATTAAATCATTAAACCGATCTCATGCGCGAAAAAAGTTCAAACATGCCTCGTTTTCGTCGCGACGAATTTTCGTATATAAATTCGTCCTTAATGAAGTATTGATGCCTCGTATTGATGATCATAGGGATATCGCGCAGATTAAATGCGCTGTAAATTACTTTTTTCTTCACGCAGCAGCCATGAATAACAAATAAGTAAAGGACAAAAAATGACCTTTAGGAATGTAATGCCGATTTGATTTATACAAATTAGCTTAGCTAAACACCCTTGATGGAAAATAATATATGTGTAGAAAGGAAATTCTAAGGCCTCAATATTCTAACGAATTAAAATTGAGGTAAGCATACTTACAAAATCGTCATCAAAAACCATCTTCTCTTTCTCATCAGGCTTCAAGGCTAAGCATAAGACAAAATACAGCTTTTTATTTTCAGTAATACTCTAACATTATAATGTGACGACTAAGAAAAGACCGACTACTGTACAATGTTCGTCACCGATGATCTTTTCTAAACTTCTAATTACTTAAACAAATCTCAGGAGAGACACAATTCATCGAGACGTCTTTCTTATTCATAGGAATAAACAATACGAATAACATTGAATGAAGATGAGAAGGTTTTCCAAAATATATCTCAAGAACTGATAATACATAATGCCTATTTTCAATTCCACTTTGATCCCTACAATTCAATAGCCGCTAAAGAGAAGGCATTCGTGTAACATGAAACCTTTTCAAACAGTTTTCATTAGGTCTGTCAATCATAGCCCCACCACTGTCATGTACGATAGACAACAATATCTCAGACTTACAGCTGTCTACACAGTCGCCAGCAAACCTTTAGCTCGGCACTTAGATCATGAGAAAACGTTAGCATTGTATCGACAACGTGTGATCGACATCTAGGTAGGCATCTATTACCTCTATTACCTCTTTAGTTCTCGGCATAAATGGTGGAATCGGGGTTAAATGCCAAAGCACATGAAAAAATTGCCGAAAAACTAGCGATAAAGAACAATGAATACGTAGCAGCATAATTAAGTTGCTAAGCACATTATATTCCAGAAACTTATTAGATACATAATTATATTTGTATCAAAGTCATCAAAAAACCATTGAAACTATTTCATTGATCAGCGTATATTGATGACTCCTTTAAAAATATTAATAATGCAGATATAGATTAGAATAGAATTAGTTTTTGTTTCTTTCACGCATTTAGCACCAATTGTTAATAATGGAAACAACTTTATAGACTTTTACCCGAGGTCACATGCCTTCTATAACTCTTTGTAATATCTTGGATATGAAATGAAAAGAGATTAAAACAATACCGAGTCAATTGCCCCGGTAATATTGTCACAACAAACAAACCAAGTTAAGATTACCTTTTTTTTTCCTTGATTGCTGATTGGATTGTATTACGTTAACTCCATTGGTGGATCCTGGCTCTTTTACTGACCCAGGGCTAACAACTTGATGAGAAGGGTCATTTGTAAGATCAAGCTGTATGACCAATGGTAGGGGGTCTGAAGACAGAAAGGTAAAAAAGTGGAAGCTATCATAAATAAGCATGAATTTTGTAACGGGGCAATGATTCTGCTTAAAATCAAATGAGATCAGTGACTTTACCATCCTCTCTTAAATCATGGTTACCATCACTCTTACTCTAAGTTAAAACTATTTTTGTTGCCTAACAGTAATAAAGTCACAAAAACAACACAGTTAATAATAGTAATGGCAACAGTGACATGCATCGCAATTGCCAACATTCCGCAAATCAATCAAGATTGAAAAAATATTTTACATGTTAAAGAGGCAAATCTTAAATTCATTGTTTCATTAACTGACTCATTGACATATCAATTCTTGAACAATCTTTTTGTGGTACAAAACCCGAAAAGCGCCTTGAAAATTTGCGAAATTGCGCTAAAAACGTACTTAAAAACATATACTTTCCTTTCTGACGTTTCATACTCTGAGGAGCGTCAGAGGAAAAAAGCTTTTAACTATGTTTTTAGCGCAATGCCCCAGATTTTCAAGGCGATTTACATATTAACTCATTGACTGACGTAAAGACTTGCCATCTTTACAAAATATCAGTTTTAAAATTCATCACTCCGTGTTAACCGCATAAGATATGCCTAATTTAAGAAATATAACATACGTCAGTTTTATGGTGTAAGCACATGTCATGATTTGAGATTGTTGGTTGTGGTATGTGTTGATCGTACATGCAACAAGTGTCAACAATAAGATTGGCTTAAGAATATATTTTACCAAAGTGGAGTGTAAAAACGACAGATAAAAGAGGCAAACTTGCTCTCGTTTAAATCATTTTCTGGCTCATGTTCTTTGTAAATTTCATTTCTTAAGTTTTTCACGTATAGTATGATGTATTTAATGGTATTTAAGCAGAACCATAAACGCATTAAAAATGCACTTGGGGCAGTCAAATTCATTTACAGGTGGTTCATTTCTTGTACACATCTACAAAATATAACACATAACTAGAAGCACCGCAAGAGCCCAAGCCTCTGCCTAGCCAATATGTATATCCAAACAACGGAGGTTTTCCCCACGAGGACTTCCTTGCTAGTTGACTTTTTCATGAACATATCATAACCAAATATGGTAACTGGGATATCCCCACACGGACGTCCTCACTAGCACTACGAAGGTTTCATTACAGAAGACGTGATCCAGAATCTAGGAGTTGATTTAAATCATCCAAAAACAGGGCTGTAAATAGCCGTCGGACATCAGATAAGTCTAATAAATTTCAGCAAACTGCCGACAGAATTGCCTTCAAAATTTAAAGAAATGTCCGGTGCCAATACTGTCACATGCACCTTTTATAAATGCCCATCAGATTTTGACCACCAGTTTTGAAAATGTCCGACATCAAAATTTTTCACTACTTACATTCCTGCCCAAACATTAATTGGCTGGAGCCAGCCATCGCAATATAAAATATTTAAATGAGCTGTACTAATAGGTATCATGTTAACAGGGTTTTCCATAAATGATTTCCTTACTAGTTGTGATTTACAAAGATATTGTTGCTAAATATAGTAACTGGGTATCCCCACAAAGAGTTCCTTACCAGCCGTAGGTTTATGAAGGCATCGTAACTGAAGCAGACATCGAGAATCTAGGATATCATTCAGATCATCCCCAAAAAGAAATAGGTCAGTCAGCCTACCATAGACACGTTCATAACTTTTTTTAGATCTTTTGGAAACTAACTAACCAAGGTAACTATAAACAACAAATACAAGCATAATAACATATGCAGTTACCAGTCGAGGGACTGTTTGTATATTTGGGCACATTTCTTTCACTGCTACAACAAGATATCAAACAATAATAACTATTGTTAGGCGAGCAATTAATAATGAAAAGAAACAATCATTTGAAGCTAGTCAATTCACTAGAAAGTGAGCCAGCACTTAAAGCAGTTAAACAGTACTTTTAAAACATAGCAATAACATGATGCGTGAAAACTTTCAATGTGGAAAAAGTAATGAATCTATATGCCAAGGAGGTATATTAGATTGCTACATATGAAAGAACACATTGTAAACTTTATCCTAGAATGAAATACCAAATATAAACAAAGGTGCTGAGGTTGAGACATTGTCAATTGAAATTGGTTGAAGACATTAGAGTGATTGGAAGTCAACAGAGTCCTATACATAATTACTACTTTTGTTGATCTGTTGAATGTTATACGAACAGCAATATTGTGGTAATTTTCAACCTAAACTTTGCTATGGTCTGTCCTGCTTGCAATAACAATGCCCCTATTTTGGAAAAGACTTACACCATCTTTTGTCACCCACGGGTTTCCATGCCTAGATTTAGGCAAAAAAGGAGTAAAAAGCTCAAACTACCTGTTAGAGTAAAAATAAGAAGATTAAACTTAGAAGATAAGATATGACCTAGCTGAAAAGAGCAAAAACCAGTACAAAATTAAGATAAAAAACATTGTTAACAACTGTCAATTTTTAACATATGTTGTTACATTGCATACTGTCAATAGGTTTAATCATTAAACCATCTCTATAGGCTTAGGAGACATATTTTTGCAGATGTACTGACCTGGAAAGAGATGACTTCAGGAAACAGCAGTAAGGTTATGATTGTGACAAGCGGAGAGTCGAACTCAGGTCTCAAGACTGCAAAACTGGCATCTTTCCTACTGAGCTAAACAGCTCAAACAGGAAAAATGGAAAGACAATCATTTGCTCAATTCTGACTGTCTTCTCATAATGGGTGTCTGTTGACATATATGCTTGGAAGCAACAGCCACATGTTTTGTGTCTACAAGAACCTGTTTATTGCCATTTGCATTAGTACCATATAGATTAAGAAGACAGGAGTGAAATTATGATTGTCACTACCTGAGCATTGAATGCAGGTCTCACAACTGAAGATCTAATATCTTTCCTACTAGGTTAAACCTTACTTGCTTGTCAATACAGGTGTTACCAAATGTAACAGTAAAACAGACAAGTAATGAAATTAGTACACAGTGACATTTTCAGCTCCTCAAAGCAAATACTACGCACATAGTAATTTTACCTGTCAGACAAATTCCCTGCTTGTATGGGTCTGACATGTGCCACTTTGGGCTTCAAATGTTCTGATTTAGATGTTTCTGATAAACTTCTTTGAAATACAGATCTGACTTGATTACTAAATGCAAAGAAAAGATGCAAAGAATGCAAAGATGTCTAAACTGGATTAGCAAAGGTAGACAACAACAAAAATACATAAAATGACTAAAACAACTTAAAAAATCAGAACAGGAACCAGCATCGAGCTATTCAGTAAGCATATGAACCATATTTATGCCATTAATGATATAAATGAAAATTATGACTAATTACAAAGAGTCCTTGGCTCTCCTACAGAAAATGCATTTATTGGTGTGGTTTTACCAGAACATTTCAGCGAGTACTTTAATAATGAACTCTAGCATGTATCCTTACCATGTTATCACCACCCATTATTCTTACAAAGATGGCATTTTCACTACAGCCATTCAACATACATGGTACTCAAAAAGTTTTCTAAAAGTACAGAACTTAAAAACTGTCTTGTCTAAAAGTGAAATCTATAAAGCTTTATAGATGTCAGTTATACATAATATTGTGGTATCCTGAGTCAGTAGAAGTCATTATGGCTCTGTATTATGTGATGCTAACAAAATTGTTAAAAAGGTGATTCTGTAAGCACTTTAGAGATAATGTAATTGCCATCAATAGTAGATAAATTTTGTATAAAAAATTGTTAACAGGTCACATTGGATTTTGAGCAAGACATTGTGGAATCTTGACTTACCTCTTGTTACTCACTTGGCTCTTACATTTTGCTGGATGTTTAGTAGGCAGGCTATTAGTGTTCTCCAGTATACAAAAAATATCACTTATGACCTTAAGCAGCAGGTTCTGTTGTTTCAATTTTCATACATATAATTCATCCCATAATAGTCCTTTACCCTTCCCCCAGTATATCATGACAGAATGACAAAACAGAATAACAGAATATCACAGCAAAAGAACATTATCAAGCCAAAGGATTACTAACTTATTACATATACATATATATATCAGGGGCGGCACTGAGGGGTATTCAAGGTATACACTGAATACCTACTTTTTTTCAAAGATGTCCTTATATTTTTGGGGGTACATAGTTTGTTTCCTGTAAGGAACTCTTGCACAAGACATGGATCTTCATTAAAGAACCCTTTCACGATGTCAGAAATGACATGCCT
>JANTCA010075419.1:0-15092 GCA_024741275.1 Chironex yamaguchii
TATACATATACTTTCCTTTCTGACGTTTCATACTCTGAGGAGTGTCAGACGGAAAAAGCTTTTAAGTATGATTTTAGTGCAATGTCACAAATTTTCAAGGCTGTTTTCAAGTTTTGTACCACAAAAAGATTGTTCAAATATGTAAGGATCAACATTGGAAAAGATGGAAGAAGGAATTCTTGCTGAGTCTACGGGAATATCACAAAATTACAGGAGGCAAACCAAATAACATCGTGATTGGAGACATCGTTTTAGTTCAAGACGAGAATCAGCCAAGGAACATGTGGAAGCTGGGACAAGTGATGCAGCTCATACAAGGACGTGATGAAGTGATACGTGGAGCAATGTTGAAGACAGTAACCAACGGAAATGTCTACGAGATTGACCGACCACTGCAGGAGCTATACCCTTTGGAGTTGCGAGCAGAGCCACAGGGAGACGAAGGAGACAGACAAGCAGCGGTGACTGAAGAAATGGCGGAAAAATCAACCAGAGCAAAAAGAAAAGCCGCAATCAATGCTGGTAATGAAATCAAAACTATGCTGTTTCTGGAGGAAGAAAATCAAAACGATGTTTGATTGGAGGGTGGTGTGTCAGAAATTAGATTAAAGAAGCCGAGCGCAAACAAGAGACAGTTGATAATTGATATTTTTAGTTTTTCTGTTGTCATAGTTAAATTTAGTTTGTCTTTTTGTTTATATGTGACGTGATTGTTGCTATGGTAATATTACGCATTTTGTTTGCTGTTGTAATAAGAGGTTAGGCGGCATCACGGGACAGCTTAACTATTGACGTTAGGGAATAATAATATTGCATAAAATGATTATGTAATGTTTCTAAATTTATATTATTATTTTGTATAAGTAAGGAGGCAAAACCTTGTAATTCAGTCGGCCTGCACAACGAGTGCAGGGTACACAAGAGGAATCTATGACACTTGGAGTCAATATCAAATCTTATATCAATATACAGTCCTCTATTCTAAAGCAGCAGTGAATTCGTTGGTGCCAGGATCTACAAGTCGTATATTTCCGACATGCATTTTTTGCTATTTGTCTTTTTAGGGATTGGTATGAATTAGTATGGTTTCTGTCCATTGAGAAGGCCATTCTCTACTTAAAAGAATTCTGTCACAGAGACGATGCAGTATGCTTATAATCCTTTCTCCATTTTTGATCAGCCCTGCAAGGATAGTATCTGCACCTGGTGACTTGTTTGTTTGGAGTTACTTAACTGATGTTTCAACCTCGGCTTTTATTATGTTTTTTTCTTGGCTGTTGTATATGCTCTCCTCGTCTTCTTAGCTTTCAGACTGTTTTCAATCTCATTTCATTTTATATCCATTTGTTTTTAGCTTCTGCGATTGCCTTTTTTACCTCTTTGTTCACACTTTTGTTTCTTTGTTTTTAGCCTTCAAATGATTTTTCTGTTTACGGTTTGTATGCTATCCTGAGCATTTCTATTCCAGTAATAAGTGTGCACCACTCTCACCTCCATCCCGCATTGGAGTAAAGCTATCTAAATTTAACAAGGGAGCCCCCTGGTCTCCCTTCCAGGTGACCCTTGGCTAACCCTCAACGTACAATCGTTCACAAAAATTGTGGGACTACATTAATTTTTCGCCCGTTCCCCCTACAAAGCAATGTTGTTGTGCGAATTGAAGAGGAAGATGAAGGTAAATGATGATTTCGAAACAACATTGCTTTGTACGGGGAGGGGCATGAAAATTATTGTCATGTTATTGAAATACAGAATTTTTTTTTCAAGAATCAGCAAAAAATTGTGTCAGTGGAAAGGAGTCTCAATATATCTTGTGAAAGTGGGTTTCGTCCAATAGCAAATGAGTCCGTAAACAGCTGAACAGCTTGTTTGTATCTTGTTTCCCTATGTGCATTACGTCACTTTTGACCCTCAATCTTCTGACCTAGGCGATCTTTTGTAACTCGATTCATCATGGCGAATGAACCTCCGCCTCCTTATGCTCCACAAGGCTATGGTGCCATTCCACAACACGAAGCTCCAGGTATATACATCCCTTGCTCCATACTTTTTTGTTTGTTCCTTTATAATTCAACGGCTCTGTTATTCTCTTTTGGCGTGGATTGATTTCCATCATGTTAACTTTTTATGGAGAATCAGGTCACCGAAGTTCTTGGTTTTGTGGGCGATGGGACACAGATGGGTTTTACTCAGTTTACATATATAGAAGCAGATTCCACTATTTTCTTAGGCTTTATGACGTATAAGGCGTAGGTGCTTAAAATGCAGAATTTGTGAAATAGAATTGATGGTGGTATAGTCGTTGGGCCGTTACGTTCACTAGGAGCACTCTCTACTTATATCTGTTCAGTTTTATTTATTTTCAGCAATTAAAAGTTAATTTTGCATGAATACTTTGTATTAAATAAGTTAGTCCGATTTGTCTGACCGCACACAGTAGCCCGGACCCACTTGTTGCAAGTGGCAGAGTTATTTTATTGCAGTTAGGATTCATATATCTCCACAACAAAGTATATGCAAAATTAGTTTTTGAAAAGTCAGTTTTCTCGCCTTATGCAGCACAACAGGCCATCATTATTTGTGATACACATAGATCACCCTGATCATTGATGGTTCACTAACATGGAGATTGGAGACCTTCGTCAGAATCTTCTAGGTGCAATATCTTTTGTGAATTGCCCCACCTTACCCGAAAACAGATGTTCAGTTGGATGTAGTTTGTCTAGATCAGTATAATTGTATATCCTAGAGGATTCAGTGTTTAGGAGCAAAGCACACTAAATAAGTCATTTTAGATACAAGATATCCAGGTGCATGACTTTGTGTTACGTGTTGGTGAGGAAATTTGACCTGCAAAAACCAACTTGCAAACCACGAAATAGAACGCACTATTTCTTTACAAGTAAGCTGAAATCGACCATCATCGAATATTTACAAATGATGAATAAACATAATAACCACAAACTACGTACAGTTCCAAAAAACAAGAAATCTATGAAAAACAGAACGAGGTTCAAATGTGGATTTCAATAGTATTGTTATTTCGAAAACAAGCAATCTCCCATTTAGATAATTCACAAGTGTTGCATTTTTGCTGTTGACATTGCCATTTCTGCACAATGGTGTCTAGCTTCATACCATCTGTTAAATCTTTTTCAGTTCCTAGCAAAATTAAGTCTTTGAACCTTTCATCGTTATGGTAGAATGAATGCAACTCTTAACAATTTTTAATATACTGAAAATATGCTTGTCCTTTGCAACTGATATTGGGTCAGTAAAAAGTAAATGATGGCATTTGTTAACTGTCGGGAAGAGGTTTTCTTCCAACATCGTCAACACTTGTTAAGGCTTGGGTCTCATTCATTGATCATAACACATAAAGCTTAGCAAATAAGAGGCCATTTTCAATACTTTCAATTGGTGTCATCTCACAAAGTCTGTTTTAGACATCACTTTGTATAGTCCATCCTCAAAACGTGTTCACGTTATTTACATGATTTCAAATTTTACATTCTTTGTCATATGGGACATTTTTCACCAGTCATTAGGGTGTCAAATAAACCTTGCAATAATTAACTATGATTGGTCTTTCTACTAAAATAGTAACTGGTCAGAATTTTAGTTACTTTGCCCTCCCTACAAAACTGAAGCCATGGCACCCCTGCTGCTTGTGATTTCTTAAACAAAATTGATTGGAGCAAATAGCATAACATACAACAGTCATAAGCTGAGATGCAGCTAAGCAAGCCTTGTAACCCACAAACAGATTGAAGCTATGCTGCAAATTATCAAATATGTTATTCGAGGGAATAAATCTTTTAATACTCACTGTCCATATTTCCACCCCATCTAATTTATTCACTTTGTGTTTTCTAACTCCAAGCAATAAAACTGCCAGATCAAACTGTCAAAATAGTTTTCTAGGATCAAAATGCAAAGTTTGTGTGTGTTCATTCTGAATGCCTGCGGTGTTGCCTTAAATGTGATTTTCCTCTTGCACAATTCAGTAGTGTGCATTCCATTGTTGAAAGCTTTAAGGCTTTTAATTCTTATCAACTACTGCCTCCTTTGAAAAACTGTTGCAATATCTGAGCAATAAGAGCACTAGAACCTGCCCTGCACAAGAAAGTTTTACCTATGATAAAGCTCAGTTTTCATTGAGTGACTCCTGTGACGGTTTACCTGTGGAACTGTGACTGAAAAACGTTTTGTAAAGTTTGTTCATAAGAAACATGCAACATCCATTATAGAAATTTGCCATGCAGAAGTATATTTTGCCCTTCAAAAAAAGGCTTTTTTCACAGTTGGGGGTGAGCCACCTACTGTACCCACTCAAATGATACCTTTGGTAAATGTCAAGCCCTATTAATGACCTGTCCGTTGAACAATATTTGGCAGTATATATACAATATTAAACATTTGTGATATGTATGTATAATGTATATAAACACAGTATATATTTGTCAAGAATGGAGCATTACCACAATAGCTGAACTAAGTGGGAGCCGACTGGGCTCGAACTGATAACCCTCAGACTCAAAAGCTGTCACTCAAACCTCCGTGCCATCATGGCACAAAGATGTGGTGAAGGACTTTCAAAGTCTTTGGTATTATGAGACGAAACCCAGTGGTGGGTAAGGGGAAATTCATTAATTTTTGCTGTGTTTTTTGGCTTAGGCCTTCATCAGTGTCAGATATATTTAATACCTCAACAGCAGACGCAGTGTTTTTTCATCTATTTGTCAAGAGTGGATTATTACCACAATAGCTGCACTAAGTGTGTGTGTATATATGTGTGTGTATATATACACACACATATATATATCTTGTTAAAAGAAACACTTTTTAACTTTTTGAATAGTTCTTTAGAAAACTTATAGATGTTTGTATAATATACAAAACATCAGTCAGGCTTTACACTGTTACTGACAAGAAACATATTCCAACGAGGACACATATGCACAAGTTCAAAGCGTTTATAAGCTGTCTTTGTGTGCCTTCGCAATAGCTACTGTCAACCTTAAAACAAGAAAACCAGTACTCAGCAGGAGTTGTTTTTTCAGTTGGACTCTTCCAATAATGTTTTGTTTCTTTGTTTTCTCTTTCTTTGTTTCTTTTCATATGATTGGCTAGTTTTGATACATGTTTCATGTAAATAGGTTGCTGTATACATATACTTCCCTTTCTGACATTTCATACTCCGAAGAATGTCAGACAAAAAAGCTTTTAGGTATGTTTTTAGTGCAATGTGGCAGATTTTCTAGGTGATTTTCAAGTTTGTACCACAAAATGGTTTTTCAAGAGTGAAGGAAAGAAAACGGGAGATATTTGTACAGCTGACATTGACTGTCCCAAGTCACCCATCAAAAAGGTTAAACTAACAATTATTGTTAAAAAAATAATACTTATTAAATTATTGTATAACGAAAGAAGCAGAAACTACCAACATATATGGCCTTGCTTACAATTCTGATATTAAAGTATTATTTAATTATTATATTCATGTATAGTATTAAAATGTTCAATTTTCTTTGTCAACTGAACATATAGTTATAGATGTAGACGTAAATATTACTCCCCCTTAAATTTTAATGTGTGAGTGTAATTACAATTGAGGGAGTCAATTTGTATGCAGTTTCTTGTGTTGCTCATCCTTGCCTTCTCAAAAATTCATATGACCAACAAGAGCAAGGAGTGGAAAAGGTTGCTGGTTTGTAATTTTGTAATGTATATGTTTACATGTATACGTGTGTATATATATAGGCCTATGTATATATGACTATTTTTGTTTTCAGTGCAGTAGGTAGGTTTAATTTACAAAGTGTGGTCTTGCATTTTATTTGCATTGATCGTTCACACAAAATTAAGTGGCAGCCTTTTGTCTGCAAAGAGCTTTATGATTGACAGTGTTAAATGAAGTCAATGAAAACCTGGTTTGAAGCCACATTAATCCTCTGGAATAGCTTGTTGTTGAGTTGTTCTTAGTCAACTGGTTAAGAAGTCTTGAACGAACCAACTGATGGGGCACTAAATTTACCAATGTCACTCTATACTCCTTTCCCTCAATGTAGTGATTCTGGAACAATCTCAACCAAATTTTGTGGTATATGATTACCAGTTTCAGAATTTTCTCTACCACATAGTGATTGCTTGCATTGAAAACTTTAGTACCTATCGCTGTACTGGGTTGACGTCAAAAAGGTTATTTGCTTCTACAGCCCTACTATGTTGGCACTTATTTAGTCTTCCTTGTTTGATTTATATGATCGTAGGGGCACACATTGGTACACTCATGGATCCAATAATACATGCAATTAATTGCAAATTTGATACATGGGCATTGCATTTGACTTCCCTGTATATGTAAGAGAATGTGTCATATGCATGAAAAATTTATGCATATGATTTACAGAACACATTGTACGTTTCTCATGGCAAAGACTGCTCTTGCTATGACAGAATGTATTATTTGCTTTAACTATGATGAAAACACTGGGTTTGATTGTGGAGCTTCTCATTCACTAAAACCAGTTTTGAATGTAAACCTAGTAAAAACCATGAATAAATAACATCAACAAATAGAAAGGATTCTGTAAGACTTCCTGTGAACATTTTAAGTGTTGTGACACTGTTGCATAGATGGGGAAAATTTTTTAATGTTTAAATGGAGATTGGGACCTCTCTCTCTGTGTATGTGTATAAAAAGAGAATGTGGAAGTTTGTTGGGCTATGTGGAAAGTAGGTTTATAAGGTTTGCTAGTACAAGTCAGTGGTAAGTGTAAAACCCTTTTATTATGATGTTGGAAGCACTATCAGGGTAATTTTGATCCATTTTCTGGAAAAACTTGTTGATTCTCATGATTAAGTAAATATTAGTTGGTAACTGGAAGTCTACTTGGAAAGTTAGGGACGTAGTAGAGAGTATTTAAATGAAAAGATTTAAAGTCAACTACAATCAGTTGAAAGTCAAAGGTAGGATGGGAGAATTTTAGAAAAACTCATCAGTCATCATTAATAATTGTCAATCGTTGTCAGCATTTTCTTCATATCTTTTTAATATCCATATGTACACTTTTTTATGACAGACTTCCAACCTATTGACTTGTTAGCCAATTTCTTGCTTTTTGAATCTATTCTATTCCCTTTTTCCATGTTAAACACATAGAAGGGTATAATCCAGTTTGAATTATTGTATCTTTTTAGGCGGTTTATTCAAAGTTGTAAAATACTATTGTACTTGCTTATGGAGATCAGTCTTAAATGATATACTAGAACAGATACAAGATTTTCAGATTGTGTAAGAGATCACATAGCAGTGTTTGTTTTGTTTTGTACAGGACATGAGCAAAAGTTAGGAGCAAATCCACCTTATCCGCCAGCACAAGGTTACCCACCAGCACAGGGTTATCCACCACCACAAGGTTATCCGCCACCAGGAGAAGGATACCAGGCACCTCCTGTTCAGGGGACCACTACTATTGTGACTCAACCTATTGTAACTAGTTCAATTTTGGTTTTAAGGGAACATCCTGTCCATGTCACGTGTGGACGTTGCAATGCAAATATTGTCACAACTATTAGTTACAGAGATGGACTAATGGTGTGGCTTGTGGCATTGGTTATTTGTTTGTTTGGGTACGTGTTCTTACAAGATATTATTGGTAAACAATTTTCAGAAACTGCTGAAAAAGTACCACATAGATGATATGACATAATCATAAAATATACGAAAACGTTTTTATATGGCTTTGAAAAGACTGAGTATTTGGTGTAAGCTTATGATTTTGGAATGTTGTAGTTTCCAAATTGGAAATTGGTCAGGACTTGAATCTTTAATTTGGCCCAATAAACTCAAGGTTTTAGAATGTTTTCACGGAAATAAAAGGAAATACCTCAAATGTCTTATGCCTATTTTCCAAAAGGATGTGTTTTCATCCTGTATTCTGTATAGCTTCTGTATGTGTCATACACCTGTGATTCATGTCTACACTTTTCTCCATGCTGAACTTCATCAGGGCATTCAGTTCAAGTTATGAAAAACTATTACTCTTAATGCTGATGTTCTCTGCATTTTTCAGCTATGTTTGAACTTGTACCACATCTTTGATTCTTATCCTTTTTATGATGTTGATTCTGAGAGTCTGGTGTCAATATCAAAGTGAGATAATCCTGTATTTAGCTGATATTTGGAGATGAAAATTAGAGCTTGATTTCAGGCGACCTTCACCTTGACCTTCAAATGACCTCGACCCATTTAACAATATGCAGTCTTAAAGCAATGTCAGAAATTGTGGTCGGGGTGGGGACACTCACTCCCCAGGCAAGAAATTGTCGGGAAATTTAGATCTTGTTTTGATTGAAATTTGAGCTTTGTTTGCTCGTGGGTGAAAATATTTGATGGCAAACCCTTCCAGTCCCAGAGGGAAACCCAAGTCGTTGAGTTGTGCACACTTCTTAGTTTTTGGTTTGATGAGTTTGACAGTCCTGCTTCCTTGGAAACTAGAGAATATTGGCAGTGTTTGCCCTGGAAATATCGCAAGAATGTTATGTCAAAAAAACAGATATGGTGCAAAATTGTCAGAGCTGTTGCAAACCCTTTTAAATTATGAAGGCCCAACTTAATATCTTACAGTTGACTCCATTTTGCACACTAATAATACAGTAAAGGCCAATTTCCTAATGTTTTGGAAAACATCATTGAAAATATGAAAATATAAAAATATTTTTTGAGAACACAAACAAAAAACAATTTGTGAGGGGGAGCTTGGGAATGTTTTAACAAAATTATTACACCCATGTAGAAGGATGGACACCTTTACAAGACCAAGGAATAGAAACTTTTTTGTTGTTCCATTGTCTTCCCCCCATTCCCCCCCCCCCAATTTTCGACACTGTCTTGGAGTCCCAAGTGATCAGCAAGAAAGCAAAATTATATGTTTTGTAACTCCTGCGACCTTGACTGTAAAACTTGACGACATATTGTAAAGATGCACCTGTGCACTTAAAAGGTTTGTAGGTGGAGGCATTCAAAATTTGATCCCAATGAGACAAACAGATACATGCATGGGCATGACTTCAAGCAGTACCTCTCAAATGTCAAAATACAGTTAATCCTGTTACTTCCTAGTATAGTGAGTGAAAAGGTTTGCTTTCAAAACCTTGTCAAACAAGCCAGAAGGTCAAATTGCTTGAAGACTAGTTGTATTTTCCACCATGTATTTGCATAGCAACTTTTGGACTTTTAGAGAGTCTTGTATGGATTGATGTTCTTTTGTGGTTTTTTTATGTATTTATTTAGAGGTATCTTTGGATGTTGTCTCATTCCTTTTTGTGTAACTGGATTAAAAGATGTCACACATGCTTGCCCCAATTGTGGCTTCATCATTGGCACATACAAGCGCATATAGCATCTCATAGCAAGTGAGAGGATTATGGTCAGTTGTGCTGTTGTCAGTTGCTATGGATACATTGACAGGGATGGATTATTTTTGGCCTTAATGCAGTTTCTTGAAGTTCATGAGCAAAATTTTGCACCTAGTGCCAACATGGCAATGTTTTGGAGACTAATAGATCTACTATTTTTACCGTTGGTTATGGTGGTTGTGCTTTCGTACTTCTTTACAGTAGGAGTAATGTTAATGAGAAAAATGGAAATATAATTATTATTAGATAATGTCAGAATTCTACTCTTGAGATCAATAGTTAACTTATTTTGTGCTTATAGTACATCGTATATCACAAATAGCAGACACTCACTTTTGTTGCTACTATGCATTGATCCAAAGATATATATTTATATAGAAAAGTACAGTACTCATCTTGACAAGCATCCATGGTAATCATTTTTCACACGTATACTAAAGCTTCAAGTGAGAAAAGCCCGATATTTGTTCTACAACGATTTTTATGCCATCATACTTGTCCTCCCATATTGCATTTGTGGTCTGCACCCATTTTCCATATGCATATTATATTTCACGTACTTCACTCTTGCTATTTATTTTGAAATGTCCTTCATATCAGATAACTTGGGGTATTTTGCTTAATTTTAGAAAGCATGTTGTTATATTAATAATTTTTGGGTGGGTGAGTCTTCTTATAGAAAGATATGATTATCCTTTCCTCTAATTTAACTATGAAATAATGAACTTGCGAAGCATGCATGGTTTGCATATGGCATTGGCTGGTCCATTTGTGCTAGTTGGAGTTGTGCTGTTTCCTGCTCGCGTTTTATTGCCCTGTATTGTCAGTTTTGAACTTTTGTAGTAATGCTGCTTGTATGTCAGTCATGTATACTACCTGTCTTGATTACTCACCAAAAAGTAAGTTGATTTTGTCATGTCCATCGTTAGATGTACTTCTTTGAGAGCTTACTCTTTACTTTGGGTTAGTATAGCTGACAATTTCATAAGTACATAAGCATTTACGTTTTTGCTAGCATACAATTATTATAATGCATCCATAAATGTCACTGATGTTTTCTTGATCACGTGTCCTTGGAACTAACAACATGTTTTGTATGGGTTTTTTTGAGTGATTTAAGCAACGTCGTCAAATCCATCCCTGGTATTTATTATCTGTATTGTTTTGTAAGTGTATGCTAGAAGACAACAAACATTGTATTCCATTTAATGTTGCATGTTTCATTCCTAATTTTGCAATTTTTTCTGTGTTAGTTAATTAAGTAAAGTAATTGGAAGAAAAATCTTTTTTTTCGATGACTTTCGTTCGTGTCACTTCTTCACTTCATATCAAGACATTCTTTCCCGTGTTGTTGTTGTTCTACAACTAATTAATAACGAATTTCATAGTTTTGGTTTTATTTATAAGAAATAACACCTTTAAACTCACTTTACTTTTGGATAATATGACACACATGACTCACAAGACATGTTACGAACTAGTAATCAGAATGAACTAGAAGTATGTTGTCAAAAATATTTAAATTATCACAGAACAGTAGACTAGTCATAACATTAGAGACCATTTATCCAATATACCTAACCATAAGCACACATATACGATTCACAGTATTATCACAAGGATAATATTTAGCAGAAGCAGTAGAACACTTTTTTAAATTTCTATATTTTTGATCCACGAATTCTTGATTACGGGACAGAAGGATAGTGTAAGGCCACATAGTAATGAAGTGTCACGTCAATGGACCAAAAACTATTAAACGAGAAAGGACAAAAGATAGTACAGAATTATGGCCTGGATACACTTAGATATACTAGCTATGACGTTTCAAGTACCTCCAGTAAGAGTCCTAGTTTGGTTTTTTCAGGCTTGGTGTTCTATCCATGTGTAACATAGCAGATTGCTAATACAGTCAACTCTCGAACTCAAAGAGCCGAGAAAAAGGTTCGAGATATCAAGAGTATGAAGAACTTTTGAAAACTTAAGAGACGTAGTCTTACAGTTAAAACGTAGAATCAGCTAAACGTACCTTTCCACACCATTTGGATGTATAAGACTACGCCCATTTCCTTTTCTTTAGCCTTGGGCCACAACTCCAACTGTGAAAGCACAGTGAACGCTACAGTAGGGAGCTTGTCCACTGTTAAGCTTGCATAATCTATCCCTAAGTGTTGAGCAGGTTAGCATTAAGTACCATTTTTAAAGTCTTGATCCGATTCGAACCCACGACCTTCCGCCTACAAAGCAAGCACTCTACCACTATGGTATTCAGGCGGTTAAAGCATAAAAAATTTTGCGCGAAAATATTCAAAGAAATGTTTCTCGTCATGCTTAGTTATATTGCCTTCGTGAATGCATTTTCTTGCTTCCATGTTTACTTGGAGAAACTGTTTAGCTGACGCTAATTACTTCTTGTGCTGTGCAACTGCTTTGTGGTAGATCGTTTTATTTCCAAATATTATTTTTATCATCATCTGCACTGGATGCAAGTATTCAAAACACAACATAGTGCAATAGGGTGCCCTCAACTATCGAGGCTGTTTCATTCACTCTGGTCTCAAATAAATGTACCCCCTATATGCTCAGTTTTTACAGCGACCCCCAATAGCAAAACCTGTATCAAAGATTCCTTCACCTTGACAAAACTCGTTTAAAATCTCGAAATCGATTTTCGCGAGGCGGTTATGTGTTCTTTTGACATAACCAGCCTTTTCACTAATGTCCCCCCTGGATGAGACGACAAAAATATGTGCCGATGCTTTGTACAGAGGTTGAACAGCCCTCCGTCCCAAAGGAGTTTTTTTGTTGAGTTAATGGAGATGAGTTATGCCCTTAGAGGTGTTGAATTCAGTTTAATAATAATGCATCGACAGAGAAACGGCATGGCAGTAGGTAGCCCCGTGGTTCCAACTTTGGAAAAATCTTTGTCACCTTTCAAGAGGAGTGTATTCTAAAAGAAAACAACCAAAAGGTGTCAATTTATTCTCGTTATGTTGATGACACTTCTTCCATCTTTAGAACAAAACTGGAGTGCGAAAGGTTATCCCCAAAACTCTCAAATTTACAATTGAAAAGGAAGAAGACAATTGATTACCTTTTCTTGATGTTGTGATGGAAAAACTGAAACTAATTTGATAAAACAACATGTTCCTGCCACAGTACGCCAAGCATCAATTCCTCCTAGAGAACAGCCATCTTGCACTTGCAAAGTGAAAATGTCTACCAAAACGTGATTCTGCCATAGGCCAACACTTATTAGAAAATTCAGAATGCACTAAAATGCATAAGGACGAGAATTTTCGGATAATTGGCACAGCTCGATCGTCCTTTCGTCTAAGTGTATTGGAGTGTGTCTAAATTAAAACACGAAAACCAGTACTCTGTAGGCAGAAAAAGTTCGTTTTTTCACAATAATATTTTGTTTCTTCATTTTCTCGTGTTTTCTTTCTTGTTTATGATTGGCTAGTTTTGATACATGTTTCTTATAAATAGATTGCCATATACATATACTTTCCCTTCTGACGATTCATACTCTGAAGAGTCTCAGACGAAAAAAAAGCTTTTAAGTATGTTTTTAGCGCAATGTCGCAAATTTTCAAGGCGAGAATCTATTCTCCTTGAAAACAGATATCTAGAGGATTTTTTTCTAAAATTTTTCGAAAAAAGATCACTGATTTTGCAATCGAAAAAACGTTTGTCCCTCAAAAATGACCCTTAAACTTAAAACTTCCTTTGCTAGGCAATGTTTCAATCCACATAGAAACACAGATTAAAAAGCCGTAATTAAGTGTTTCTCTGCTGTCAATCCAAGAATTATTTTCACGACTAGGAAGATCTTGCCATCCAGTCACAAGGATTGTGTACTTACCGCAAGGTTGTTCGATGGAATGAAAATAATCAAATCAATATTATGCTTTCTGGACTATTACATAACTGGTTCATCTAACAGTAGTGGTAAAGTGTAGTAAAATACAGTTCACAATTAAGTTGTTAAAGTTCATAAAATATGGTTTTTAGCTGGATGCCAAGAGGTAATCAACACCAGGTTGACGATGACGCCATTAAAAGGATACCGGCTTGGTCTCCAATGAGTTCTGTAAAGCAGACGCCCATCACCTGTTTTGGTGTTGTGTGGTAAGAAAAAAGCATTCGACACAGGAGACCATTCTAAATTGCTTTGGACATGAAATGGGTAGAGTGTTCGTGCAGCTATTCAGAAGCGGTTTCGCTCTATCTAAACGATTGCAAGCGAACAACTGTAGGAGAAGCTTTCTCTGTTTAGATTAGTACGAAATATTATTATCTTAAGCGTCTGATTTAGACTCCCTTTTTCCTTGTTTTTATCGACAACGTACCCACAGTAAAACACCCCAAACAGGATCGTGCTTGCTAATTATACATTGTACAGTCAAGTAGCATAGGATAAGCATTTTGTATTATTATCAATTAAACATGACCATGGGGGATCACATCGCCTCAGTGCAGCCCAAAATGGCAAGCCCGTAGAGTTGTAAAAAGGATAGATCATCCAACGAACTACTCTTTGATAATAGAGATTACTAATGTAGGCTCAAGACTCGTTAAGTTTTTTATTACATGTGTGCTAAACGGATATAAAACATTTAACCATGGGACCCTAGCAATAATGCTTAGATTCACCCTGGATAACCGGCAAAAGTAGTTTTTGCAGTTCAACTATTAACAAGGCACTTGAAAACAAAATGCGTTACACAGAAACATCAAAGTGAAATATATGCACAACCACCAAACACTAAATTATGATCAATTTCTCCTTCTTAAAGAAAAGTTAAAAATGGAAAGCAAATGTCATGGTACTCATTGCTCGAATGACCTATCAACAAACAATTATATTTTCATACGACTCTAATCCATGAACTGTTTTTAGGTCTTTGAGAATTTCTATTCAAATGGCTTATTTCCTAGAAGTTCAGAACTGTGGAGCTCATTGCCTGCTAAGTACTTTCCTGTGACATCTTAATATTTTCAAATACAACATTCAACTGTTACTTTTGTACCTCTTAATTACTCTTACTGCTTTCTTGTTTCTCTTCTCTTACCTACGCAACTCTTTGCCTAGCCGTTGTTATTTGATCGCTTAATAGACTAATTAAAAACAACTCAACAAAAATTTGCCATATATCTATACTTTCCTTTCTGACGATTCATACTCTCAAGAGTGTCAGACGAAAGAAGCTTTTGAGTATGTTTTCAGCGCAATGTCGCAAATTTTCAAGGCTATTTTCAAGTTTTGTGCCACAGAAAGATTGTTCAGATTATTTCCTTTGTTTTCTTAGTAGTTTGATTTATCTGAAGTTGAATGTGCATTTGCAGATTTATCTGGAGTTGAATGTGCATTTGTAGATTTATCTGGAGTTGAATGTGCATTTGTAGATTTATCTGGAGTTGAATCTGCATTTGTAGACTCATCTGGAGTTAAAAGTGCATTTGTAGACTCATCTGGAGTTGAATGAACATTTGTAGACTCATCTGGAGTTGAAGATGCATTTGTAGATTTATCTGGAGTTGAATGTGCATTTGTAGATTTATCCGGAGTTGAATGTGCATTTGTAGACTCATCTGGAGTTGAATGTGCATTTGTAGACTCATCTGGAGTTGAATGAACATTTGTAGACTCATCTGGAGTTGAA
>JANTCA010075430.1:0-15091 GCA_024741275.1 Chironex yamaguchii
ATTGATAATAATTATAAAGCAGCGAAGAGAAAGTCATGTAGGGGTAAATGATAACATGGTCAATAGAAGAGTACAATATCTGGACATTGATAATAATTATAAAGCAGCGAAGAGAAAGTCATGTAGGGGTAAATGATAACATGGTCAATAGAAGAGTACAATATCTGGACATTGATAATAATTATAAAGCAGCGAAGAGAAAGTCATGTAGGGGTAAATGATAACATGGTCAATAGAAGAGTACAATATCTGGACATTGATAATAATTATAAAGCAGCGAAGAGAAAGTCATGTAGGGGTAAATGATAACATGGTCAATAGAAGAGTACAATATCTGGAGATTGATAATAATTATAAAGCAGCGAAGAGAAAATCATGTAGAACATATGATCAGGAGATTAATAGTATCTATGGTGTAGTGGCAGACAAATATGTGTGAAGATCAATGACAATTATGGTCAGCGCAAGAGTATAAGATCAGGAGATCGACAATGTCTAAACGTAAGTAAATATATAAGAAGGTTCGTATCTGTACCTTCCCATCTCCGGCCATATGGAAACTTGCATCCGTCACAAAAACAACAAGTCGTCGGGCTTTATCCTTTGGTTGCCAGCCAATTTTCTGATAAGAAACGAAAGATAAGCGAAGTACCATACAGTTTTTTATTGATTTCTATCCACTAACACAACAACCTAAATTGACCACCATTTTATTATGTAACAGCGATCATTTTCCCTCTTCCCCTCATCATTAAACGAATTACTTCGCAAAATTACAGTTGACTTGTAAGGATTTAATTGCAAAATCCAATACCAAAATTTGCTGACTATTGTATCGTGATAAATGGTCAATTTACTTTATTATTCTTCGTGCTCTATCGTTGCTTTTAATGTTAAATTAAGACATTTTTCTCGAACATTTAGGCCTACATGTTAATCCATGTGTTCTCATGATATAAAGTCGATCATTACATTTTGGAACGACGTATAATAGGCTCATACAAAGTACCTTTACATTACGCATGACAAGAGAGGCAATTACATCAGCTGGCAAGACAGATTTCGCATGAGTGATCTGAGTTGGGTGTTTTGTTTTGTAATGAAAAGCACCCTAAATACATGTTGCAAGTATTTCATAACCATCGTCCGGACAGTTCTTCGGCTTGCAGCATATCGCTAAGCTATGTCAAAAATCAGTTAATGTTGATGGAGGTTTATGACAAAAAAGGTGATCCTATGACTTTCCTGACCACTATTCAAAAGGACAAACCCGAAAGTCACTGTCTTCTATCTCAGGATCCAGGTGAATCGGTCGAAACAAATCGACAATGAAAGATTGTACACACGCGCATATTTCATGGATACCCTCCACGACTTCGTCTTCATCTTCAACTTTATCATTTAAACATGTCTATCTATCGACTTCGTCTAGTATGGTCGAAGATATTCCTGGCAAATGGCATTTATGGTGATGTTTGATCAAACGGAATAAAAGGAAATAATGAATTAATTTCAAAGGAATTGAACATGCAAGTCATCAAGTTTGAATACCTATTGAATGGTATAGCTATCAATCAACGTTTGAACGATGCTGTCTCAAGGTTAACGTCAACTTTACCGATGACACCGACCGAATCGAAAGCTGACCTTCTATATTGTTGCCACACCAATAAACGCGGGAAAGGTCGGTCTCTTCGCGCAGTCTGGCGAATACATCAATGTTCGCATCTGATGTAACCTCTCAATCAAGGAGATAACATTCATTATGCACACTTTAATGGCAACCATACCTTTTCACAGACGGCCACTTGCATCAAAGCATCAAAACCACCCTCAGGCTGATCCAAATTTCCAGAGATCGTCTGGGCATTAACACCATCCTTAAAGAAAAGATCATTCCATAAATTATGCTAACTCACAAATTTATCAGAACAAAAGGCAGCACGAGTTTATGCCTCGATTTAGCTACATAGAATTATATGGAAATTTCTTTACAGTGTGTCTCACACAGCCACTAACTCAAAAGTTTAGATTTCTTGATCACCTTGACTAAAATACAAAATTGCTTGATCGTAAAATACACGCATTTTGCGATTTTGTTGAAAAAAATCTGATTTAACGAAATATAACAAATATAGCAACAAAAATTGTTTTATTTTACTGTCTGCGCCGCAACACGGTTATTTTTTAAAATAAGCTTGAGTTTTGAAATCCCACCAAAGATTCAGAAAAAAACCTGGCACATGCCTCGTCAAGTTCGGGACTGTTCCTACCTGAAAACCAAAGATTTGTCTAAAAATATATCCCGAATGATGAGAAAAATATCTTGTTGTAGCTCTAACCGTACAGCAAGTGCAATGGCCAGTAAAAGTGACTTTTAGGCAAAATGTTGTTATTAAATTTGCCTTAGTTTTTTCGATGGAAACATCAGCAACAGATAACAAACTAACTCGTTCCTTTCCTACTGTAAATTGGAGTTCGAATTAAAAATTTGCGGCATTGCGCTTAAGTCAAATCTAAAGGGCTTTTGCTGTTCTGACACTCCTCAGAGTATTATCGTCAGAAAGTAAAGTATAAATTTGCGAAAACTAGCCAATCATAAACAAGAAAGAAAAAAGACAATGAGAAATTAAAAAACAAAGCATTATTGGAAGAGCCCAAGTGAAAACGAACTGTCTTTGCCTGCAGAGTCCTGGTTTTCATGTTTTGATATCGACAGACGTAAAACATTTAAGATAGAAGGACTATCTGGTCATGCAAATTATCAAATAAACTGTTTAAGTAAATTGGAGTGTTGGATGTAACAGGTTAAAAGTTTGGAATAACGTGTCAAAATCCTACTCTCTTACAAAGATGGCAAAATTGTCATCAACATATTGAAAATAAATGAACACTTTTTTGCTTTCTTTTAGAATTCGCTTCTCGTTAAAGACAATACAAATATTAGCGAAAGTGGGACCAAAGGGGTACCCATCTGTTAAACCTGACTTAAGTTTATGATGTATTGTTAAATCTAAAACAAGTGTGATTCGCGTTTTGATGATGGATTTAGGTTGAGTGAAATACAACTGATTTCGGTCTTGGTCCCTTATTATTTGCCAATGTCTAACTAAGAAGGGCATGTGGAATATGTTTGCGCTCCAAAATCAAAACCAGCACTTGAATGTAGTCGAAATGCGACGCAAAATACGACAAATAAATTCGACACGCGTTTGATTTTGGATAATATAATTTAGCTCGACCGAAATGCAACGTCTAAACTGGGTTTAAAAGTTAGTTTTGGGCCTTATTTGAGGATGGAGGCTTATTTGAGGCCGAGGACTTGTATGAGTGTGCGGGAGCTTATTCGTGGGCATGGAAATAGAAAGAAAATTTTACTTCAAGGTTAGTGACTAATTCGAGGGGTTCTTGTACGAGGGGTAAGCTAATCCAAGGATTTACGGTACACAAATAAAAAGCTAACCTCCATAAACATGACTCAATAATTGATCAGTCACCAAGATATAATAAAGCAACAAAATAGTAGTAAAAGACAACCTGTAATATCCTCACTATTAGTAATATAATGAACACTTTTACCTCAAACTTTTTTGCATCAGTTGTAAAATCAAGATTATGCTGAAAGCCAAAAGTTTTTCTGCATCCTGTACAAGGATAGGCCCTGTAAAGCAAATTGGGATTGTAATATATGTGAAAACTGCACATTCTTTGCTATCTGGTGCAAACTGCATCAACTGCACGAAGATGCAAATGACATCAAAGGTCATTTTATCAGATATTATTAAATACTATCTAAATTTTGTCACTTAAATAATTTAAACGACAAATAATTCCATTTTATCTAAAATATCCCTGCCAATACCAAATATTGGTACGGCATTAAGTCGATCCCATATTCCGTAAGTTTATTATCAGACTCTCGTGTCGCAATTTTTAATCCAATAGCCTTTGCAGGTACAAATGGCCAGTGATGAGCAGCGTTGTGTATGACTTGCCCCTAGCGGCCTCAAAGCTAGTTGTTCTAGACAATTTTATACCAAGTTGACCATCTCTGTTCCATCAGTTTGAAGAGTTGAACATCCCTGTCAACCAGTTGGTAAACCGTTAGATTACGATTGCTTGTGACTCACTGAAGATAAAATGCACTTCTGAACGATCATCTTCAATGCACAAAGACATGTCATAACCAACGCACCTAACAATCTTTCGAACCCTCGAAGATAATAGAGAATAAAAACACACAAAACGAGTTCCGTACAAAAGTAAACTATGATCCTATTTGATTCCTCAACAAAAGGCTGAAACTAACAGCATCAACATGTCTGTTCCGTCACCTTAGTAGGCCAGTACTATAAAACTTCATTAAATGTAATAGGAACTAAATCAAGAATATCCTTAAGCTTACTTTTCGACTTGAACGTAAGGAGAGACGGTTTTGTCCACAAAGGATCCAAAGCCAAGCCTGTAGTTCTTTGTAATGCTTCCAATAGTTTTCGCTATATCATAACGAGACGTATAACACGATAAAAGCACTGGAGTAGCTCATATTGAAGACCTAACCCTCTTACTCTCTCCAAACGCTACAACTCCTAGAAAAGCATCAGTCATTGTTGTAATCCCACTTCAAATCAAGTCGGTCATTTTTTCAAGGCTTCTCCTCTAGCTTTGTGCTTTATCGGTTTCCACACGTGTTTTCGTCTAGTTTCATATAATATGGATGAACATGATCATTTTATGCTAATTTTCTTCCAAACTATACCATAGTCAACATACAAAATACTTCGGAGGTATGGGTGGAGGATATCACAAGGATTCACTTCAGCTTTGAACTTCAGTCTTTACTACGCCGAATGATCTTAGCCAAAAAACCCCATTACCCTGCCAATATTCTATTCCCCGCTAGCTGCTTCGTTCAAAGTGTGTCTATTGCATCAATATGAGGTTAGAAACGTAACCAAGTCTCACTTACAACGGGCGTGCTGGTCTGGAGAACATGATTAAAAGGAAGTGACGACGCCGAGCAAATCCTATTACACCATCAGAAAAGGTCGAGCACATAAATGACTAAGAGCCTTTTCACCTTTTCTACCGAGCTGTTTAGCTTGGTAGGAAAGTCGTCAAATTTACAGTCGAGAGACGAGGATTCAGGTTTCCACTGGTCACAATCCTAACTTACTTCTGATGAAAATAATAACAGCAAGGATTTGTTGCCCTTTACGATAAAAATTACACTGCATATTTTCTCTATGTACTTTTCCTTTACAGCTTAGCTACCAGTATCCATTATACATCCCATCCATCTTCGCCGTCCTCTGTTATTCTCAGTGACAAGACTTAAAATAGGTAATAATAACATTTGCCCGCCTACCTATAGTTTGTCCTAAACTTTTTAAATTCTTTAAATCGTCCTCCATAGAATATGACAGATCCATAAGGTAGTAAAGGTCTGCTGGGTAATTTTCAGCTGGTCGCACTTTGATTCTAAACTTAGACACTTGACCTGAAACAAAATAACATTTAAAGTTACTACAATATTTTTCCTGTTGTTAAAGTAAAACAGGTCCGGATGCAGCCCAAAATCTAACCTATGGATAAGTTGAAATATTACATCCCACGAAATTTTCTGAGTCAAGCCCAAAGGTTTATGAAATAAAATACGTTTAAGGATTTTCTTGACCACTGATAATAAACAAAATGCTGATCACTAGTATCATAAAGAGGTTTTGGACAGGTTTTGGACACGGAAACTAAGGCAGCTTACAACATCAGCTATTATATATATGTACAACCCACAACTTTAGATTCATAAGCAACAAAAGGTTAATATCAATGGAAAATCAAACAAATCTCTTCTCAAGATTGATCATCAGGATCATCAGAGAAGCAACAACACATAGTCAATTATAACCAATAAATCTTATGACGTAAATCACTGCATTCTTCTACAATCATTAATTGGACATACCTGGCCGCAGTGTCAGTTTAACTTCTTGCGGTGTGACCTGCACAGTGGGACCCAAAGGTTTGTTTCCTCCAGCCTTCCAAAGAAAATAAAGACAACAATCTCAAAAAAGTTTGTTGAGCAATACAGTCACTACATAACGTACACTCTGTACACCGAATTCCCATCGTAAATACAGACTACATCCTTTGTGAGTAATAATGTATCTGAGAGTAATAATGTACTGAATCTTATTGCAGGGGCCCTTATTTAGCATATGACGATAGTGTGCCAATTGACATTCTCACCTGTCTTCTACCGAAAATAAGACTTTGATTAATTCTAATCAAATCTAACAGTTTAAAAGAGATATTTCCTAACGATGACGAATTAATACCACGATTTTTTCACATTATTCACTGATAAGTGGCCTTAAAGGGCGTAGTTCACACCCTTATTTGTAGGACAAAAGACATCTGGTGACTATGCACCTAATTCCATTTCCTGAAAATAATTCAAAGGTAAAGAAGCGGCTCTAGCAACACACTTCAACCGCTGGTATTGGAATCCCGTGAGTTTAGAAATAATCAATGGCGACTTGAAGTAAACGCCACACCCATCTATGTTCCAATATCAACCAATGACTTCTTAACTACCAAGATACTGCTATAGTACTTCAACGAAGCTAGCAACATGATCACGTCAGGGGCGGATCCAGACTACAGCAACCTCTGCATAGCATAGGACAGAATTTTAAAACAAAAGAAAATAAAACTGAAACCAGGGAAATCGATTAAAGATAAATTTCCATAAATTTCCCAGCACCTTTCATCAATGCCTATATTGTATATCTACTCCCACTGGTATCAGTAATATCAGCATGCCCCACGGTGCACGAAGATCTCCGGCGTGGTCCCGTGGAGCTTTTCTCTTGGGGTGGCGACGTGGATTTAGCCTAAATTACTTTTGGTGTAACGAAATGCAGAAATGAAACCTAATGAAATGCAAAAATCTCGGCAAACGCTTTTTTTGTTAATGCTTTTTATTCAAACTTGGCGTCATGCTTTGTGAATAATTACTCTTATCGTGGACGTTTGCAAACACCCGAGGAGCTACTGGCGTACCTTTGGCGAGAGTTTTAAAAAGGATGCACCCTAACCTTGACTAAGGATAACTTTAAGCACTGGTTTGGTCCGCATTTTGTAAATCCAATAGCTTATTCATCTCTAAGAGTCAGTCACTAATTGCTTAACCTCCCGCAGATCATCCTAGTAGCCAATCAATGTTTACTATAACTTTACAAGATTTGGCGCAAGCAGTGGTAAGACTTGGCTTATCAAATAGGAGGGCGAGTTTGCCTCCTTAGCAAAGAGGTAGCCAGTAGAAATTCAAACTGACTTCTGTAATTGTTTACAGTGAAGTAATTAATGACAAAGGCCAGGTCTAAACGCGGAACGCGGACAGAGTTAACATCGCGGGCATGCTGATTACCAAAATGTAGAAATGCATTTTGCGCATAATGAAAATGTAAAAACTGTGAAAGAACAAATTTAAAGAAGTTTCTATACACTTATCTACACATGTAAAAAGGCACCAAACGCCATGTTTACATAAAGGCTACACCAGGGGTGTGCAAACTACGACCCATGGGCCTACTGCAGCCCCCGATTTAGCTTTTATTGGCCTGCAAGGAGTACTGAAACTATATGAAACTATAAGGCAATGGATTCGACCTATAATTACAGGATGTAACACCTGACTGAGAAGTGTAGACACGTCATTCTCCTCAATTTGATTGGTCACCTACTTCTCCTCGATTTCAACTCTTGTGTATTCTCAATCAATCGATCAGTTCGATTCGCCCAAAAAGTGCCAAGAATCACCAGAAATAGCAGTACGAAAGAAACGCAAAAGTGCAAGCCAGTGTGGAGGATTTCAGATACTCTGGGAAAATGAAGACTTCTCCAAAGATGTCAACAGAAAGTGTGTCTGTTTAATTTGCCAAGAAACTGTAGCTGTGATGAAGGAGTATAACATCCGTCTGCACTATGAGACCAAACATCAGAGCTATTCAACAAACACGGTCCCGAACAAACACAAAAAGTGAAGCAAAGTGCAGGTTGTATGCAAATTCAACAACAATCTTTTGTCCATGCCAAAAAACTGCAGAAAAATGCTACAGCAGCAAGGTATGAAGTAGCTATAATTATAGCTAATCACGGCAAATCGTTCTCAGATGGTGAATTCATAAAGCAGGACCTTATCAAAGTCAACAAAAAAAATTTGCCCGGAAAAAGTGCCAGATTCCAACAATGTAAGCTTGTCCAGATGTACAGTGGTGTGGCGAATTGAGGACTTATCAGCAAACTCGAAAGATCAGCTCAGAGGAAAAGTGTGGTTTCGATTTTTATTTAATTGCTTGCAATGAGAGCACATTTGCCGCAGACACCACACAGCTGTTAACTTTTTTGCGGGTTAGTTGATGGAATTTTTGCTGTACGGATGAGCTGCTTGATATTACGAACCTTACAGGCAAAACAGTGGCCGAAGATATTTTCAAGCTTTGTCAATGGGGTTTAAATGATGGGACTGAAATGGGACAAGCTCTGTGGAATAACAACTGAGGGAGTTCCATCTATGGCAGACGTATGCAAAGAAGTGGCATCGATGGTGAGCAACAAAGTAAAGGAGAGCGGAGGTGAGGTTGTTCGAATGCACTGCGTAATAAGAAGCAATAGTGCGCAAAGACTGTCCAGCTTGCTGATGTTATGAGCACTGTTGCTAAAACTATCAACATAATTCGAGCTAGAGGACTGTATCACAGAGAAATCCAAGCTTTTCTCTCTGATAGAGATGCTGATTATGCGAATGTACTCTACCACATTGCTGAGCACGGGTTCAGCCATGGATCTGTGTTGCAGCGCCTTTATTCACTGAGATCAAAGACTGACCAGTTTTTGAAAGAGAAGACCTCTTGGTAAGTTGAATGACCCTCCATGGCCGGCTGACGTGGAATTTTTAGTGGATCTTACTCATCTTCTGAATGCCTTGAACGACAGCCTCCAAAACAAAAAACAGCCTGTGCCACACCTATATGCGCACAGCAAAGCCTTCTGTGTAAAGCTCCACTTGTTTAAGACACAACTGCGAAACATCAATCTTGCACACGTCACCATGCTGTCTGAAATCAAGTCTGCTTGTCCAAAGGTCGACTTTTCTACTAAAAAGGAGAAATATGCATCTGTCATTATATCTCTTGTAACAAAATTCGACCAGCATTTTCAACATTTTGCTGCCATTGACACAGAAATCAAGCTGTTCTCAACCATTCCTGGTTGATGCAGAAGACGTTGAAGAGAGTCTGCAATTAGAGCTTATCGAAAGGCAATGCCATGATTCTCGGAAGAGTCAACATCAGCTTTTATCCCTCCCTAACTTCTATCAGAGTTTGGATAATAACAAGTTTTCCTCTCATGAGATGCAATGCAAAAAGAATGATGAGTCTTTTCGGCTCTACATACATTTGTGAACAAACATTTTCTCTCTTAAATATGAACGAAAACAGACTAACAACCAGAATGATGGATAGCCATCTCTGTGAAGTCCTTTGTGTCACAACCACCAAAAGTTCTCCTGACCTTTCAGCCATCCTTCAGTCCAAAGCACAACATCACTGCCTCCACTGATGACAAACCTTTTTCAAATTATAGACATACAAGGATTTCAAGCTATAGAATTAACATATTTTAAGTTTGGAAATACAAACCATATTCACGTGTCAATATGTTGTCTGTAGTGTGTGGCCCGGCAAAGGTTAATTTCTTTGCAATTGGCCCTCACTAAGAAAACTTTGGACACCACTGGGTTAGATAAACCTTAAGGCTTCGTGTTTTTACCTTGCTTTACCTGAGATCGGTTTAAGGTCAATACACAATGGCCTAATCATTTCTTGTTTGATGTTGAACGATATTGCTACTATATTGGCAAGTCAAAGGAGACACAAAAACTCACTTTTCTAAAAAAACAGAGGAGTATTCAAAGAAGAAGAAGAAGTGTATTAAATTTTACTATTAATCTTTAAAGAAGTAAAAAAACGTCTAGCGTATTAAATGAGCAATTTGTAAATTTAAATGCGTCAACGCACGCATTTTGCATGGCAATGCTAACGTGGTATCTAAGAGAAAGCTGAATCACTATAATTTGACAACTTTGATAGTAGAGTAACAATTTTTTACCTGTGAAACCAAAGTTGTGGGTTATCCACAAATGTATAATTGCTGATGCCTTACGCTGCCTCCGCTTCCGTGCCCAAAATCTCTTTATAATACTAGTGATCAGCATTTTGTTTCTTGTCAAGGATCAAGAAAATCCTTTAATGTATTTCAGACGCCTTTGGGCGTTACGCGGAAAAGGGCGTGGAATGTAACATTTTTCAAACTATGCATACGTCAGATTTTGGACTGGATCTGCGCCTGCATGGTAACTAGATTTTGCCGAAAAGGTTAGCTAAAACAAATCAGGTCTAAAAAGATGTAACAAGGCTACGTTTGGCTACAACAGGTGTAGTGTTATGCCGACAGCAGATTTATCAGGTAGCTTCAACGCTAAATAAACTGAGATTAGTCCTCACGCAGTTTGTCCAAACCTAGGCTTCCACCAGCTACTTTAGCTATAGAAATTTCAACTTTTAATCACTTGGCCAATATTCTTCTAAATTCCACTATATTTCAAACAGACTGAAGATTATTTTGTACTTGTTTTAACCCGACCATTAACTAGGTAAGCAATGAGTACTTTGCTAAATCAGGATCTATGTGTTACACAAGGGCAGGAAATGATAAAAAGGACATACCGGAATGCTGCTAACACTTGAGGGATTTGTCTTGTTTGTACACGTTTTATTTATACTGATGAACAAATCACACCTTGGTCTGCTTAGATCAGTTGCCTTCCAGTTCTGAAAAAAACACACACGATGAAGTCATTAATTGAAAACACGTTTTTTACAATAAGATCGAAAAAATTTAGACAGGAGCAAATATCATGCTTCTTAAATTGGAATTTATTATGCAGTAGCGTTCGTTCTGGATCTCGATCCTAATCCTGGCTGGGACTGCACTGTCCCTATCCCGAGTAACGGGTGCCGGGATCCAAAAACAGCCAAATTAATAGCAGGGCAGCTAGCAAGTCGGTCGTATACGTAATTTGTGGATAAAAGTCTGCATTGGCAAAACTGACCAAACAGTTTTTATCTGTTCCAATCGGCTCAGTGAACGCGAGCTTAAAGTGTGTCTTCTATCACCCGTGGGGACAGAATCAAACTGCCCCCACAAAATGCAGAGACTTTCAAAAAAAATCTTCCACGAGTTCACTACAACAGCATCACTCTGCCATTGCCAACAGCTGACGCGCCCAAAGCAGCATAAAGCATTGATACAGAATCTGATGCTGATATGCAAAAGGAGGAAGCCACGGCAGAAGTTTGAAGATGACGAAAACTGAACGATTTTCTAATGCCTGGGCTACTTACTTACTTATACATGTTCAAATAGTAAACAATCGCAGACTGCAAAACTATGCCGAAACATTGTGTACATAATATGATATACTATAAATTATTTGTTTCGTGGCGGACTATCATCGTGCAAAATATCCCTTGTAAGTAAAGTACTAGTTGCGATCCTGATCAGGATTGACTGAATCCCAATCTGATAAACTCTGATCCCAAATGAAGGCTTTTATTCAGGGCAATACTGCAACTCCAAAACTGTCAAATTTTGTGGTATTACGGACTAGGATGTGCTTCTTACTTTCTCATTGTGGACTTCTTCCTTTTACCAGATGAACTATAAGTTGCATTTCTTTGAAAATCAAGTGGAAAAGTAGAAGGCTCACATTCATCATCATGTTGCAAATATTTGCTGCAAATTTTAATCAGGCACAAATAGCCAGGATAAATGAAGATTAAGAGACGAAATTAAGGTGAACTAGTCATTCTCTGTGAATCACTTGGGAGTATCTTCACTGAAACAATATTTAAAATACTAGAATGTAATAAATGAATCTGGCAATAGTTTTAACAACTTTACAAGGTTCATGTCCATAGACCTAGCATTATTCTTATCATTAACACAAATATTCATCAGCTGACCTCATCTCTACACCAAACACAGTCTCCACCTCCTGTGATGCACTGTGAACATGTCCTGAAAGGTGAGCACGGATTTTCGTTTCCTGTCATCAAAAATAAATTCATACATAGAACACCTAACGCATAATCATAATCGTATAAACTTATTCATAAACTCCCCTAGCAATGATCACAACAACAATGCAATGGGGAATGACATCTCAAAACAGAGACGTAATATATTGAGAAATAACAGGCAAGTGGGTAATTCCTGGAGGCTACACGTTTCATAAATAATATTTCAAGAAAAACCAAAACAGTTCAACACTTCCTAGTTAAGTAAACAAACATGGCATAGCTACACAGCAAGAAAAGATGTTGTTTACTGGTTGTCATCAGCCTTTTCGAAACAAAATAAACATAGCTGTAAAATAATAACCAGCATACTTGTTGTAATCATTCTTTGTGGTAAACTGAGCATACCAATAACTGAAGCAAATCAAATTTCTGGCTCTCATCAAGATTCATCCTAAACCTATTTTTGTACTTGGACAGCATCTTGCCAATGCACCAAACAATGCTAAATATCTGCTGAATACAGAATGAATGGATTGAGCTTTGTGGTGAACAGATAAGAAAAACAATTTCAAAAGATTGTAATGATTCTTTTTTCTTCAGTTTGTGGCTGATGAGGCTATTGATTGTGCAATATTCGAGCATGTGGTATTCAGTACTAGACTTGCACAAAGAAAAGAATGACATCATTGTACATTGTAAATAAGCTTCAAAAAAGTGAACCACTGGGCAAAGTAAAACACAATAACAGTTCCGAAACCCATATATAGTGTCTCAACAGACACATACTATATATTCCAAAACAATGTTCCTGCTGCTCACTAGAAGAAGTATTGAAAACTGTCATTGTTTTTCTTTTTCTGCAACACGTACTTAGTGAATTTGAAACAGTGCCTAGCCCCATCTGATCCCCACAAGCTCAATCCTAAAATAGAGGCCAGTGCCATTGTTCAAAACTAGTCATATCTCCCTCAAGATGGCAATATTATGGGAAACCAAACTTCTCAGGTGGACGGGAGAATGGCAGGAAAAGGATGACACTACAGAATTTATATGCAAAATGTGTCACGTTTATGCTTATCTCTGTCTAAAAATATATGTATCCCTACATCTCACCTTGTCCAGCAACAATTGAAAGCAATGAGAGTAAAGCCACAGCAATACAAAAATACTTGGACAGCATTGTCCTTGTTATGTCCTACAAATTCAAGTAGTACATAACAAATAGTAGAAAATCACAAAATCGTCACTGAGTACAATAAGAAAAAATGGGGAGAAAATTTAGATTGAGATTTTACTGCATACAAAACGTTAACAGTGTAATGGTAAATTACAATTATGGTCTTGTGAACTGTGAAAATTTGCTAAAAGGCCTAATCCCATGCAAACAAAACTCACATCTTTTGAACATTTAACTGTAAAATTAATTGTCATGATTTGGACAGTTATTTGGACAAATTATTAGGAATGTTATCCAAACAGCATCAAATTAGGATAACAGTCCTCATATCATGTAATGATGATGACGATGATGACAACAATGATGATGATGATCATGATGATGATGATGAAGAAGAAGAAGAAGAAAAAGAAGATAACAATAAAAGCAATAATAATAATAACAAAAGAAGTATTATGATAGTAACAAAAGTAATCAAAATTGTTTGTAGTGGATGACACATACTATGCTATAAAGTCTAGCTACAATCTTCCTTCAGTATGAGATTCAATCAGCCTGGGAGACGGATGTGTAAATATTTGTGGCATTTGTTTCTGGGCTTGAGTGCTTAGTTACCATGCACTTTCTAAGACAAGAATACATGATCTCTCACAAATAACAGCACTAAAGTTTGAAATTGCATCCAGATATGGATCCTATCTAGATAACAAGTTGACACATAAATGTAACTCTGTATCCTGCTTACTTCCTTGGATGACCTTTATGGTGAGAAGTGATTAATATACTGTCTCATCAATGCTTGCAAATAAACTTTTAAAAAAATTATGACAGACAATCAAGCCTGAATTTGAGTTAGTTAAGATAGGATCCAATTTGGAAAGCCTGAAAAAATGTAGAACTTTACCAAACCCAAGGTAAATTTTGTCAATATAAAAAACCATCACAAATGGCACTGATGACTAAATCAGTTTCAGTGCAACAAACAGTAAATAACAGTATTTGGTATAATCTCAATTTAGCTGGCTCATTTTTGTATCTGCAATTTTATCCTGGAAATAATTGCTTTGGTGGTGTTGGAAATTTTGGATTCCATTGTTTCATTATAGTGCCCCTGTTCTTGGTGAAGCTATAGCTTACTTTGTCATTGCTTTTGTTAAAAGCTTTTTTTAGATAGTTTGATCTGAAATGCTTCTCAACATTGTTGAAAGAAATGTCTTTGCAATATTAGTGGATACATCTTTTGATATATATATATATAGATCTTAAAGAAAGAGATATTCAGTTGACGAAAATAAGATACTTACAAAATGCCACAGACAAGGAAATCAAAGCCAAAACAATAAATTATAGACCAATACAAGGTACTTTGCAAGGCAAAAAGATGTGTTGATAATAAAAAGTATCAATCCTTCATGAACCTCCACTAAAATTAAAACTCAAACCAGTAAAGGTTAGAGTGTTTGCCACTGGTTAAAAATAATTCTTGTAAAATATCCTGGAAGACAAAAAAATGGACACAACAATCTACTGGTTCTTAGCTTTACTTTTCACTGCAGATGCAATTTTATAAATTCCCTTTCAACTAAATGCACATGCTAAAGTAAATGTCTTCTCTCCTTTATTATGTGTTTGGTTGCACTTTAAACTCAGTAACTTGTCATTCCACAGATTTTCAAGTGATTGGAAGGTTGTAAAAGCTTAGAAGAGTAGCATTTATCATTCTGGGTTCATACCCATAAAAGCATCATTTGCATAAGGAAAGCAT
>JANTCA010075441.1:0-15091 GCA_024741275.1 Chironex yamaguchii
TATCTATCTATCTATCTATCTATCTATCTATCTATCTATCTATCTATCTATCTATCTATCTATCCAAGCCCACTGAGTTCCCACTGCTGGGCAAAGGCCTCCCTCATGTTCATCCACTTAAGTCTATTCAACAAGATCCTCCTCCATCCTTGTTGAAACTTCTTAATCTCATCTTCCCATCTTGTAAACTTTCGATCTCGCCTTCTCTCTCTGTATCTCGGATACCAGTTGGTGACTCTCTCTGACCATCGTCCATCTCTTCATCTCAATACTGTCCTGCCCATCTCCACTTAGCTTTTCTTATCTCTTTGATGACATCTTTTTCACTTAAGTTTGTTCACGAATCAAGACATTTGTTTTTCTGTTTCTCAGAGGTATGCCCAACATCTTTCTCTCCATTGCGAGTTGTGTTGTCCCTAACTGTGTCGTTTGTTCTTTTGTCATTGACCAAGTTTCTCCTGAATATATCATAGCTGGAAGCGCACACTGGTCAAAAGATTTTCTTTTCAAACAGAGAGGAATAGTTTTTCCTTCCAATATGTTTGTTAGTTTGGAGAATGCTGACCACCGCGCCCTTCTTCGTCGTTGTAATTTTTCATCTAACGTTTACTTTACTAAGCGTCAAACACAGTAAGAGCTTTTAGGTATGTACAATATCATATACGTACGATACCGTATATATACAATATCATATGTACGATAACATACAGGTACGATATCATATATGCACCATATCATATATGTACGATACCATATATGCAGGATATCATATATGTGCGATATTATATATGAACAATATCGTATAAACATATTGCGAATACATTCATATTAAGGCAGGAAATTGCAATATTTCTTACCACAGTTTACAGAACGACATCCAAACTTGGTTTTCAGTTGGCTTAAAAGGAAATGTTTATATATGGCAACTGGGAAAATTTAGAACAGCAGAAAAAGGAGATAACAGTTGCACACAATTGTAGGCGAAGTAATAAACAAGCGTTTGAAACACACGAAAGAGCAGATGTGCTTTTAGAAAAAGCTATTTCAATAGCAATTTTAAAATTGTCCAAAACAGTGATAGTAAAACTAACGACATTAAATAACAAGATCTTTATATCATGTTTGAGAACATTCCGTATCCTCTATCCTACAAGCACTTTTGGTTACTTTTAAATCAAACGTTAAACCTTTTAAACGTTATTTGTTATACGAATGCATCATTATGCCCAATGATGAACATATGCAACAATATAATGTACAGATAGACTAAAATTTTGAAGGTGCCATCCATAATTTTTATCATTGTCACAAGGGTACATAGGTTTGCGAGCCGTATACTCTTTCTTCAACATGAAAAATGACGATCCTGTCAACTCGTTTATATTAATCTCTTTGAGTTCAATCGTGCTAATCCAAATTACAAAATGAGATAATGACAAAAAATATGGACGACCCTTAACATTATCAGTGATAGGACATAGTACAAAACGATTGTTTCACAAGCCTATGTAGGCAGTTGATGTCTGCTTAGACCTTGGCAAGGCAATGTCCAAGCAGTCGACTAATTAAATCGGACAGAATCCATTGGGTTTAGCTTGTAGGACATTTACAAGGTTGAAAAAAGTGGTTTATTAATGTTTGTTATTTAAGTAAATGTCTTAAATCGCTGCTAGCATGTTTTCTGACCTTCAAATGTCTAGACAGCCTGTTAGTTATTGCTCAACACTCGAGCTATTTAGAATTCCTTGATCAGCAATCATATGCTCAGACAAGTATAGTTGTCTTCAGTAAAACTGACATCTATAAGCATTTTGTCTGACACTGATCACATACATTCATCAGAATAAAGTAGCAAAGCAGAATTTGTAGTGTAAGGTAGGACTGAAAATTGACCAGTAAGAAAGCAACGAACCGAGTATTGGGCGAGAAAAGACAAAGAAAGAAGGCACAAAGGAATGAAAGAACAAAAAACGTGATAACATAACCGGCATAAAACTTGTGGAACAACCAGCGGTGAACCACAAATTTCTTCTGCTGACACAGTATAATTGTCTACCTAAACGTATAACAAGTTCATTAAGATGTAATTTGTATAGGCATCAAGAATTGACAATTGCATCACTTTAAGAACGTATCTCATATAATCAAACTTTTCCTCTGCAGTCATAGCCATAGTGAAAGGTAGGACATGAATAATCAAGATAAAACAACTTCCTCTTCAGTGCCAAAAAGTTGGGGGTCTTATTAAACAAGGGGTCTCACAAGGCCTAGTATCGAGGAGAGGGTCCAAAATATTCTATAAACATATAAAAAACAATTTTTTTAATAAATGAAAAGCGGGGACACAAAAGCTCCATCATAAAATGTCTTTACTTGAACTTACGCAGGCTATAACAATTGGTATAGATTGGCTTAAACTTCCATAAAATCCACAGACAGCTTTAGCAAGTACTGTAACCGCACTTAGGGTAAATTTTTTGTATGTTTTTCAATTACTTCATGTTTGTTTCCCATAAATTTTCCTCGGCTGAAGCATCACATTTATTCTTGTGCCACTTACACAACTGTCCCGGTTCAGTTTTCTCTTTCAAGATATATTATGCCCCCAATGGGATGTCCCAAACTCTTTCTAACATTTCACCTTTTTTACTGGAACGGCCAATTTATACTATTTAAACTTGAAACTTAATTACATGCGACAATCAAATGTAAACTTAAAATCATCAATGTTTGCAATAGGCTGGTACTTGTAGTCTAGTATATTATTAAGTGTATTCAGAGAGTGAATATACAAGTGATGTTGGGGAATCTCAGCCCCTCTGATCCTTTTTATAATACGGAAAAAAAATACAACGAAAACTAATAGACAATCCTTTGCAGTTTTGCTCCTTACAAATTTATTCTTGAATTATTTCATCTAACTTCATACAAGCAACATACAAAACTGAATTATTTTACACGTGCAAGTAATTATATACTCAGGGTTTTAATGCAGAAAATAGCTTATGATGCAAGCTTGTTATCACACTGCTTTACTTTGGCAATTTCTAAAGCGAAAAATTTCACAATGTGTTAATTCTTAACATGTACTTTTTTCTAAATGCGGTAATCAAATTTGTACCCACGCATGGTTACTCATGGCCCAATGGATTTCCCAACAAGTGTTATGTCCATTGGGAGTAAGTAGTCTTGTAGTTTCTGCTCAACACACCTTTCAAATTACCCAAATTGATTAAGAAAAGTGGCTATTTTATGTTTGATTGTCTCGCAGCAACTGGTCCAGAAAAAGAAAACAGAGATCGATATCAGGTAAGGTAAACATCTATTGAAATTCATAACCTGATGTCCCTAAATACGGCCAGGAATGAAACAAAATATGAGAAGTGTAGGGGAGGAGGGAAGTATTTGGCATTTAATGCAACTTCATTGTTGCAACCTTTGCTGATTCAACAGATATTTTGTTGTTGTATATATGAAAGAAAGAGTCAATCTTTACCCCCAAACTAAACAATCTATTTCCAAATCATTCCTTGTGACTGCTACAACATGTACAATTCCCTTATTTAAAGCTTAACCAAAAGTTAATTTAAAAATATCATCCAATCAACTACTCCCGCACCTAAATACATACCTTACTTATGCAAAAACGATGTTGGTATGACATGGGCAATTCATCAAGCAATTCAATTACTTATCAGAAACTCCAGATTTTACCTATGATGTTACTTACTCTATTTGTGTCAAACAGTTGCAATTGAGTAACATAATACGTAAGTTAAGGTCTTTGCAATTAGGAATGTATTATATGTAATTCAAGACAAGGATAACAGGAAAACGCACAATAGCATTGAAGAATGCCAGTGCATATCTTTAGTCTCCTCTTTATTGAAAGACACGTTATGTATCATGCAAGAAGAGTGTATAGATTGTGCAAGGAATGACTGGATCTGCTACTTGGTTCAAAATGTCTCTTTAAAAGAAAAACGGCCAGCTATAATGTAAAAATGTAATTATGACTATTAGCAATTATTTCATTTCTTACAGCTGTTGTGATGTTCTACTGGATACAAAGTTTGTTTATGGTCAAATAAAATTGTCAGAGTCAATGCGTTCAATTCATCCAAAATGTAGTACAGATCAAGTTCATAGGAAAGCACTGGTACTGCTGCTATTTCAAAAGAACATCTATTCTACAATCAAGAGTACACAAATACATACAGTCAAAATATACAAACTTTGTTTACATAAATAATGAGTTTACAACAAAAGACCACCTCTGACATCCCATGGAAAAATCTTTAGAATGTTCAGGAGTACAACGATAGTTATTACTAAAGAGAAACAGACAACTTCATAGAAAAATCAAATTTGGGAAAACAACAAAGGAAAAATGTATCCAACCTTTACAGTTTCAAACTGGGTCCTGACAATATCCTCCAAATTGTTGACACACTTCTGATGTTTGTACGAGTATGTTACAAATATTGAATTAGAGTAAGTTAAGATTAAATTATGTTACATATGCAATATAACAACCACAAATAAATATTCTGAAATCGTTCCAACATCAATGCATATTTTCAATGTATAACTACATTTCAAATTCAACAAAATTTAAATTCTAGAGAGATACAAACAGTATATTTCGTACATTCTATTACAAATTATTATCAATGACGACAGACAGAGGATTCCTTTACAACTAGCAAAAGTAAACACTATGTAGATAACATACTATCAAATGTCCACTTTCACAAGAGCGCTTATGTCCTGTGTAAGAGTATAAGCACTACAGCTTATCACTACTTTTCTGCTCAAAAATACTCATTGCAAACAATGTAATATAAATTCTGCAAAACGTAGAAACAACTTGACAGAATTTTGACACTCCTATGAAACCCTTTAATATATAATAGAAATATCTTAAATTGTGCACTTGCAGTATCAAGAATGGAAAAAATATGGTTATATAAGGAGCATTAGGTATATTCTACACAGTGGACCGAACTAATTAACTCAAATTGCAAATAGAGCACTCCAAAATGAGACAGCTTATAGGTTGTGAAATTTGGGTCCACACTATTAGCCAAATTTTTGTGGACAAATGATAAACATGATGTACACTCTGCAGTGTATGACTTAACATATTTTTTGTTGTTAGCATACTTTGTCTTTTATATATTTAGATTAACTTATAAAGACAATAAAAGGGTTAAATAAACAATTGTGCTTGAACAGATTAATATTGCCTCATATACCACTAAAATGTTCCATCTGGAAAAAACAACATAAACTAATGATAAATACGGGTTAAGGAACACGGTAAAATGCAAGATCGCATGTCTATTCGGAAATGCATACTATCTTGAGCAGACCTGTTGACATAAACAGCACTACTGAGATTACAGAAGAAAATATTACCACTTCTGTTTACACTGGTATGGATCCAAAAGAGTATGGTTCCATTTTGGATCCATAACTATTCTTGTTAGCATTTGCACTGGGAACTGTAACAGAATAGATCCAATGAATAGACTTCAGTGTGAACGGTAAGTCTATCTGTGCTCATTTTGATACGGATCCATTTGAATCTGTTCCAGTGTAAGCATGGTTACAGAGAGTGTTAATATTAAGTTTTAGAAAGAGGCTTATCTGTTGACTCTAGAGGCCCTATGGATCTGGTAAATGGTGTTAGGTGGGGAATGTGCTGAAGATAAATGCACCAGATAGAATGCTGAACATCAATATTTAGTTGTTGTTAGCTTCTGCAGATCACTGATGATTCTCACTTATGTATTGTATACATACACCACTCTTAACAAGCAACTGTATAACTAAAAAGGTCTATTTTTGGTCAGTTTTAGATTATATGTCTGGTGATGTGTAAAATACACAGAAGGAAAACACACAATTGTATTACATATTATCTGCATAAAGGTGGTATCAAAGTACTAGATATATCATGCAAATCTACTGAAAAAATGTCAAAAACTATTCTGTCAAAAGTCAATTTCAAAATTTTTGTGTGCACTAAATTTAAAACTCTGTAAAATATCTCTTCTGTAAATTGGCAATCGACATTATTTCAGAGAGATCTCCCTGATTATTGCCTTGATTAGAAGATGGGGGAAAGATAAAACATTGGCACAATTAGCCCATTGCAAAAATCCATGTTTTTGTTATAATTTATAGTTCTAGCAAAATTTTAAACATTCAGAAACAAATGTCTTACTGATGTTTCAGTGCACGTTTTACAGCAGTATTTTGTTATAACAGTGTTTTGATAACAATAACATTGACAATTCAAAATGATATCTCAAAGTGGCAAATTGTGACATATTCGTGAGTATAGATTGAAGTAATACGTAAAAAGAAAAATAGATACCTACAAACAATTAATACAAGAATTGTTACACCGACAGCAACTGGTCGCTCTTTTAGCCAAAAACAGTCTTTATTCTTTAACACTCTTAAATATGGTTACCTATCAAAGTGAAATTTCACAACCTTACGATGGATTTCAAAACATAATAATGCCATCATATTCTTTAAAAAGCCATGTCATATCAATTCATGTTTTTTTCTTCGAGAATGATCAGTCTGGTTGTCATTTATTAGTAGTCTGTGTTTTCCACCTGGCATATCGATGACAACTATAACCGGACAAAGTTTTCACAAAAGCAAAAAGCATTGCTTTTCACTGTAACTGACAACAATAAACAAACCTTTTTGCTGTTAACTTATCTGTTGCTCTAGCATAACTCTAATAAAAGTGCATTTCCTTTTTACACTCACATACACTTGTGGTGTGACCAATTTATACTGTTTCTGCACTCAGTCCACTTGATTCACCTTGATCTTCCCCTCAACATCATCACACCTTCTTTTGATTCCTTATATTTGTAATTACAGAGATCTAGAAGCCCTCTTTATGTTTTATGTGACCCATTTGGATGAGGATATGAACCATGGTCCACACAGTCAATTACATTGAAGCTAAGGTTGTAGACGTAACCATTCAACCATTCACATACCATTGATAAACACTCCTCTCTGAAAGGATATGTGGTCAATATCTCTCAAAAGTAACATAACAAATAAGTTACACAACACCATACATCTCTAGAATTTAATGAAAACATCCTGCTGCAATTTATAGGTCTACATGGAAAAAACAGAATAGAAATTAAAAGGCGTCAAACCTGGGTCTCACCGGTAGATATGGTGATAAAAGGATGCCTTGTAGGCAAAGAACACATGCCACTTGTAAAGTGTATAATAGACACATCCAATAACAGTAGTAGACATTCAGGGTTGTCTGCCTAATAGTCTTTTGACCTTCCCTATTGAGCTGTCTAGCTTACAAGGAAAGGCATCAGATTTTTAGTCATGAGATCTAGGCTTGCTGCAATGGTTGACATTATCATAATGCATTTTCTGTTCCTAACAAGACCATCCTGTTGACTTCTATACTTCTATATAAAATAAATATAAAATAAATCAATTATATGAAACTGACTAACCTACACAAGCACAGAAATGGATGATCGACCGATGATTATCGTACGTTCTTATGCTACTTTTGGGATTTGAGGTATTTCATACGAAAGCAGGCTTTCCCATCCACAACTACTTTTAAGTACAGTTTTATCATCAAGTACAATCTGCTGTCACTTAACTTCCCTATCCTCTCTATTCCTTTTATCACAAGGGTTTATATAACTACTAAAGGTTTCCATTAACAACTTGCTCTAAACAGGGACATCACTTGAGTGGGGCATGGGGGTGGCTCACCCCCAACAATGAAAAAAGCCTCATTCTACAGTGCAAAATCTACTTCTGTGGGGCAAACATCAGATGTTGCAAGTTTGTTATGAACAAAATTTTGCAAAGTTTTTCATTCATGTTTTCGTAGATCTAAACAGCAGCTACTAAATGAAAATGCTGTGGTTCATAGTAGGGCAAAACTTTCTTGTGCAGGGCAGGTTCTAGTGCTTTTATTGATCAGATATCGCAACAGGTTTTCAATGCAAGGCATCACTTGAATAGGACTGAAAGCTTTTAATTGATGATGAAGAATGTGAAATGAAAGTGAAAAATAAGGGAACTGCCATAAAGAACAATTTGGTCACACTTGACTTTATCTCTTCATTGATATTTATGCACTTAATCACACAGAAAAGAAAGATTTTGACAATGCATCTGCAACAAGAGGATCTAAACATTCTTGATGCACTTACACTCATTGAAGCTTAAAAACCTCAAAGACATGCAAGCAGATGAAAGGCCATGAACGATGAGATAAAGGGCACCACTGATTATGCAAGTTGAATTGGTGTAAATCCACTTATTAAGCTTGAAATGAAGCACCGAATTTGACTGCTACCAAGAAAGATAGATGAGTATCCTGACATGACAGCAAAGATTGGTTTCTACAAGTTTTATTGAAAAGAATTGGGCCTTGTAATAGACTGCCTCTTTGTTGAATATGAGGAAAACCTGAAAGTTTGTTTGGAAAAGGTAAAGCCATTGGCAGAAATGCTCCAACCACCACTAAAGGAGTCCAATGCTGGTAGCATCAAACAACTTCACAGTCTCTTCCCACCAATTGAAAGCATTGAAGATGGACTCTTACTTGCTGAGCTTTATGTGTTACAATCAATGGATGAAGCCCAAGCGTGAACAAGTGTTCAAGATTCTGAAAACAAAAAACTCTTCTCAACAGTCAAAAAGGTGCCATCATTGACTTTTCTATATTCATTACACAATGAACAATGAAAGGTCAAATGACTTAATTTTGCTAGCAACTATAAAATATTTCACAGATGGTATCGATCTAGATAACCGAAATGGTCAAATGCAAAAGTTCTATGGTTACGTATAAATTGATGAGAGAATGCTTGTTTTCTAAGAATCAACTTTTGAACTTTGTTTCTGTTTTTCATAAATTTCTTGTTTTCTTAGAACTGTAAGTAGTTTGCAGTTGTTATGATCATTTACCATTTGTAAATATTTGATCATGGTCCATCCAGCCTTGTAAAAAGCTAGTGCAAGTTTTTCTTCATGCTTTGCAGGGCAAACATTATTTTTTCAGGGCAAATTTCACAGTCACCTCCCAACACATAAAATGAAGTGACACCCATGGCTCCAAGATGCACCAAGCAAACAATTTAAAAATACACTTCCCTCACTAGTATCACCTTATGTCAAAAATTGCTACAAGAATATTGTAAGTTCTAATGCAGTACTTTCTTGGACTTCCTGAAAGCCCCTCAACTATGACAAAAAAGATTCTTAAGTATCTGACTTATTGGAGCATATTTTTACATGAAGATGATCTAAGACTAAGTGGGTGAATGCTCCATATTACTTAATTTATGATGACAGGCTACCTGGTTAACTTCAATTTACTTTGTTAATATTACTTCATTGTTCAATAGCTGTTTCAGAAAATTTAACCATGATGTTACTCCAAAAACAAGAGATGCAAGTACGCTCTTAGTATGACCAAATAACTGTACGTCTACAAGTAATTGTTGAAAAATACAAAACCCTTAATCAAAAGTTATACCCTCATTAATAGATATTGGGTGAACTGGTTTCAATTCATAATCACATTTTGACCCTGATGGCTTTTTTAGAGGTCTACCTGGTTCACACAATTTAGACAAGGGCCACAAATAAAGCAGGTGCTTAAATTCATTTGGATCTTGCTCTTTCAAATATAAATCCAATCTAGCTATATGTCGACGCTGTGCTATTTCACTGGCAGAGCACGCCTTATCCCAGATTCTCAAGTCTTTCAGTCTTCCCTTAAAAGCCAATGGTCCACAATGACCACGGGCCATTGCATCTGTTCCATATGGTGTATTGTAACCATAGCTGATGCACCCAGTCCCAAGCTGTGAATATCTCAACTCCTTCTGGTGAAACTGGGAGCCAAAGCCTTGTTCACTATGATCTACCTCAAGGCCATCAAGATAAAGTTTCTGTACTTGTGAATCACCGCTAATTGCTACATGGTGCCAATTTCCATCTGCGACATATGGCCCTTTAAGCATGCAGTAAGTCAGAATGGCACCTCTGATATGGCCATCAGGGCCGATATGCAGTAACTGCCAATGATATTGTGGCCATATCTTACTTGCCACACTTTCACTCTGTCCACCAAGTATAATACCAGCTGCATCTTTACCACAGGTTGAATCTGTCTGAAACCATAGTTCAACAGTACAACTTTGAGATACATTTTCATTTTGGTTATTGTCAACTATTTCTCCATATTTTGCAAAAAGCATTTCTGAATATCTCCCACGTATTCTCATGGTCGGATTCGTTGGAAGAATTTCCAAGGGACCTCCGTTAGTAGCGTCGAAACCTGAGTTTGCGAGAAGGGAAATATATTTCCAAGTTGGAGTTTTAGGATGTTTCTCCTTCACTAAGCTGTCGTGGAGTCTTAGAAGATGCTGATGGGGACCACGAAAAGTGGACTTCCAGATTACATCCTCCTTGCATAACCTGTGCAACGACCTGCATACCTTTGAAAGCTGCAGTATATCCTTATGACTTAAGTATCGAAATAGTACAATTAACACTTCCTCCGGTAAATCTGTGAGCTGAATTGAATTAGTCATACTTCAGTATATAAAATTACGTTTCGATAAATCCTGGTGTGTACTTCAACTAGTGTATTTCACTGTGCAACTGTCGGAATAACAACTTGCCTACCAACCTGAGACAAAAAAATTACGGTAACAAATTAGCAATTAAATATTTTCTAAATTATACGTAGTCTGGGAAACTTGGTTGCACTTCATAATTTATCATATACGTTGACGTTCCCACCAACACTCCTTGTCTAGAGCTGCTTGTTTTTAACGCTAGACCAACAATGCACATGCGCACTAGACGGTTTGTGATGCAACAAATTTTTGTGCCTAGCCTTCATGACGCAGAGGAGTAGGAAGTTGATCCTTTGTCACTTTTGCGATGATCACTCCACCTCAAATTGGCTTAAAACTGCCATCCCAATGATTTGTGCTTCTTAAAATGGAGTGGTCCATGAGGAGGTGGTTCCCTCTCGAATTGGCGGCTTTCGAACCCAGCCCTAAAGGTCTTTTGCATCCGTAACAAATAACTGATGGTGTACTAACTACTGCACTTGCAATTATTGCAATAGTTGTCCTTCAGTTTTTGGGAAATGATATGTAAGCTGATGACAGCAAAAAGGGCTTTGCGTAGGCAAGTTCGAGGTTGAGAGATGATCTGGTTTTGAATGAAAAAGATGGATAAATTGCATGAAGGAAGGAGGCAAAGATTCGAAACAGTTGAAGAAAATTACAACGAATAGAAAGGTAACAAGAAGATTGGAACGATGGAAGTGTCATCAGTTGAAACACCTTAAAGACTTGATGACATTTGTGAGTGTTTGTGTGTAAGTGAGAGAGGGAGGGAGAAAGACACAGAGAGAGAGAGCGAGAGCGTTTGTGTCTGTATGTAAGACAAGAACAGAGAGGAATTGTGTGTGTGTATGTGGAAGGGAGAGAGTGTGTGTGTACGAGATAGAGAGGTCCTGATTACCTAAGTATCTCCTATGATTTATATTTGTCCTTACAGGTCGCAATATTAATTTGGAATGCCAAAAGTAAATGAACGAGTAGTTATTATTGTAGTATAAGAGCTAGTTGCAAAGCATGATGTCAGAAATGTCATGATTTTTTGCCACAAAATGGCATAAACAACACTTACAAATATTGTTTTCCAGTGATTTAGCTGTCATTAAATATGTACACTATGAAATATATCGTTCAAAATCATTGGTGTTTCAAGTGTTGATGATTACCTGTAAGGAAAAGTCCAGTGAAGCAGCTTTAATCTAGCAATCTTCATATGCGTAGACCCACAAACATTCAGTGGAGACTAGACACTTCAGTGCTTCGTTTACCAAATCACTTGTGGCTTTTGCATGTGAAGACACGACACCAAACCAAACTAAACTACCCAAGGTCTTCACCCTCGGACCTACTAAATAAACTAGAATTTTTCATTTCGGAACTAAAATAGAATTTGCTCACTCACTTGGAAACAATTGATTAAAGGCCATACAGAAGGATGTGGCATTAAACTGGGAATGAACATGAGCTAAGCAGTTACAATATATAGGCAATAAATTTAGCAATTTGCAGTCTACATAAATGAAATCATTTGAAAATTAAATTTTAAAATCCCTCCCCTACAATCACTCTGCAAAGAGATGATACAACAAAACAAATGTCAGTAATAATGCATTTAGTCTTTTTTCCTGTAAGATCTGCGATGAGCAGCAAACACCAAACTTACCAAATTGGGTCATACGATTTGGTCTATTAGCAACGAAATCGTTTGCTACATCGATTAAAGACAGGTTGTTTACAATTTCATTGTATATAGCTAACATCGATAGAGACTCAAATCTCTTCTTTGTCACTGTTGAGCGCAAGAATGTTTTGATTCTTTGTGATAATGAAAAAGAGCTCTCTGGCGTAGCAGTTGTGGCACCTCCAACAAAAACAATCTCGATCGTGATAATGGTGTTCTTTAATAATGAGTGCTTTTCTTTGGTTGATTTAAGAACACGCACAATGTCGTCAAAATTCACCATTTTGGTGTCCTTACAGAGTGTGTCTATAACTGAGAGTTCTGTTGGTAACAGGAAAGCATTCAAATCATCACTGTACAAAGCAGCCAGGCTTGGAATCTCATCATCACACAATTGATTATTAACAAATTTCAGTAACAGTTGCTGACCTGTTGCAAACAACTGGCAGCTTGGCTGATCTAACCTGGTATTACGTGCCACTACGACTGAATCAAGAGTTTCAAAGTAGGATGCTTTGTAATGGTCTTCCACTGTCAATGGATAAAGCGTCGTGCTGTTATTTTCTTGAGAGTCGGACATACCCATGTGGCGCAAGATAGAGCAATTAGGGTATTTGGTTATAACCTCTCCTTTTATCACGATTTAATGAACTTAACCGTATTTTTTCTAGGTCAAACAGCATCTTTCAACATATTTGCTTCTTTGGTTGTTTATTGCAGCTTTGAAATTAATTGCTTCGCAAAAAAATGGGGGTCATGGCCCCCGTCCCTCTAGTGTCGTCAGTTCTGAAGTACTAATGAATCCAATTGTTCCAGAAGGGATTAGCCAACCACGGAGCCTGGCACCATCACCTTGAAATTTAACTGCTGGTCTGTCATTGCTTAAGGTTTAGAATTATGTAAAAGAAGCATGCTAGATCTTAAAGCACTGACTTCATCATTACTATCATCTTGACGTACTAAAGGTCCTTCGTCTAAAAAAATGTTCTACTTCAGTTTAAAAGTTTCAAGTGTCTCTTCATCAACTAGCTGTTCATTGATTAGAGCAGCTAAGATTTGTCGCATTGATTTAATTATAGTACCATTCAATGTCACATGTAGAGAGTCTGTTTCTGATCTTTGACTAAGCTTCTTCTGATCTCGGCCTTGTGTATTCATCCTTAAATTGTACCATCACTCAGCTCCCAGGACTGGCATTTCTTTTCTTGCACTTCATACATTTGCTGGTCATCTTGCATACTTGTTCACGTCCATTGAAAATCCAATAACGCTACTTAACCAGTCAGAACAAAATGCTCAACTAAAATCAATGAAATTTTACATTTCCTCTTTCTTTACGTTTCCTTAATTTTGTTACAACGAAAAAAATGTACTTTTTGTAAAGAAATATTTCATATATTTTTTACATTTAAAATGGGTACTTGGAAGAAAAATGAGTATATCCTAGCAGTCAGACCTCGATAAGAGTAACCATTGATTCCAAAGATTAAAACAGCGATGGGCTTCCTCTATAGCAATGAAATTGACATTTTCACAGTGTAAAATAGCTAGACCGTGTATAAGGAAACTCAAAGATAAGTGCTTTCTGTAATATTGCGAAGCTAATTACATTCTAAGTACATGACTTTGCATAACGTTTTGGTTGAGAGTGAATAACTTTCCTTCTCCTAGTCCGAGAAAAGTTGTTGACATACTGTTGCGACATTACATTATTTGGTGAAACAGTTTAAAAGTGACAGAAATGTCTTTAAAAGTAAATAGCGATATTTACTCTTGTTGGTACTAGGGTATCTGCAAATAAATCAACTACCAAGGAACTGAGTATTTCGGCATTTTCGTTATGGATAGATACTGTAAAAAGCTGATTTGGTAAACATTAGAAAGTCGAGTTTGTCATAGATGACAGAAGACGATGAAGCATTAGGAACATTCAACAAAATTTAAAAAGTAGTTTTGTAAAGGGATAAGTTTTGAAAATATTCTGTTTTCAATTATTTCTACTCAAGTCGGGTGCTTTATAGCGTTGCAATCACCTTGACTCCTGAATTAAGGTTAAGATCGTCTAAAAATTTACTCTATGTAACATTAGACTGTGCAAAATAAGACTTTCAACTTTATCAGGCCTTTCCTATATATTCAGTGTTGTCAATCGAAAGGAAACTTTATCAATTTCTTCTACAAAAGTTCTTAGAAGCATGAACCTTTATGGTAAGAGATTTAAATTCTCGAAATTGTCCTTTGCTATGATATGAGAAAAGGTAACGTGTCAATACTTACTGAAAGCAATACGTTTTAAAGCAGGAAGCTTGAGTTTAGTCCACCAATCTTCCTACAGTAGCCCTTTTTGCATTGGCTTTCCCTAAGTTTCGAGACGTGGGATTTAAAGTTGAAAGTGGACTTAGCTAGGTTTTTGTTCTCTCTCCAACGGTTTCATAATTCATGTTGTTTTGCGCATGCCCACTTAAGTTGAGGGATCATTGTATTAGAGGGTAGCTGATGTCTTTTATAATTTCGGTTAGAGTCCTCCCACGTTTGGACTTATCATAGTATGATTCTTGGTCCTGGAGTATGAGGGAGATTTGAAGTAAATGCTTTGCCATCTGGACTATATTCATACCTTCCGTTCCTTATTATTTTGTCCATTTACTAATAATTTACTCGGGATACAGTGAAGTTACTGGGCAGCAGCAGTAATGGATTTTGGTGGAGGGCGCTTGACTGGTATGTCATCGAC
>JANTCA010075452.1:0-15089 GCA_024741275.1 Chironex yamaguchii
AATAGGTTGCCATATACATATACTTTCCTTTCTGACGTTCCATACTCTGAGGAGTGTCAGACGAAAAAAGCTTTTAACTACGATTTTAGCGCAATGTCGCAAATTTGAAAGGCGATTTTCAAGTTTTGTACCACAAAAAGATTGTTCAAATACGTATATATATGTAATCCATTGCGGTTTGCAAGATTTACAAGTACAATTCGGTCCCTATCAAAGGGATAACAATAAGATTCTTTTACTTCAAAGATACGCTCAGAGAAATACTGTCGAGGAAAACAAAGATAAGCAAGTATTCATTACTAATACTTAAAGTCTTTGCTCAGCCTTAGGTCATAGCAGTCTGGTCTATCGGCCAGTTTGTGACCTTAATTACTGCATTCAAGCAAAAGTCAAGAGCAGCCTCGGATACAATGTGAGGCAATGTACAGTGCTTTTCACAATTGCCTGCAAGCAAAAGCAAATTATTTGATCCTCCCTCTACTGATACAAGAAGCAGATTGAGAAGGAGTGTTTTTCCCGACCTTTTGTGATTCCACCACAGACAGTCACAAGACACATTCCTTGAGAATCTGTCGTATTGCTAAGGCCAGGTACGTCACAAATTCGAGGATGGATTGTTATCTTCTTTAAAAGTGCGGTAAAGTTACAAAAATTATATTATATTAGTTACATACCAGCTCAACGGCACTACATTTTTGTGAAGCAGTAAGGTTGGTCAATAAATCAGAGACATAGCAGCAAAGATGGAAATGAACAAAACACCTATCCAACAGATATTTGACCACACATTGTAGAAGTCCTTTAATTTTACAACTGGCTACAATCACTGAGTTTAAAGAAGGGTCACAAAAAGCCAGAGTCTCTTTATGAATCTCAAACCACACCAAACACCCCAAGCATAACAATATTGTCCCGATTAATCTACTGTTAGCACAATCAAAGGTTCGGCAGAACTGATTTGGCAGAACTGAGTTGGCAGAACTGATTTGGCAGAACTGATTTGGCAGAACTGATTTGGCAGAACTGATTTGGCAGAACTGATTAGCAGGTGAACAAGGATCTATATAATCTTACATTTCGATAGCGTGCAGTGCACCAGTTGGCATCGTGACTTAACAACCGATTCACGGATTTGCGAATCGGACTGATCAATTGCTGCTGTTACCATTATAAGGGGCCATCCTGTAAGTAAGTTCGCAGTTAGGGGGAGGAGGTCAGAGCAAAAGCGTACAGGTGCATAAAGGGGGACGGAGTATAGATACGTGCGTAGATAATCTAAACTTTCGAAATCGTCTGCATTAATTCTATTTAACGAGAAATCTTTAATAGCTGAATAATACAAAGAAAGATAATTTGTTTACTGTTAAGGCTACTGGAGTAACAAACAAGATATTTTTCAGGTATGTAAGAAAAATCTTATTCAATACGTTTCATCAGGTGTGTAGTCCTCACAAAAGAATGTTTCAACATCTAAAATTTAAAAGACAAACATACTGAGCGGGACTTCTTTGAGAGAATAAATTTAGACCGAGAGCCACAAGCATAATTTACAAAAAATGAACTATTTTATATGTACACTGCAAGGACAAAAGTATTGCAACACCTTGCGAAGGAGAACAATGGCGGATCATCCAATGATTTGAAAGAGAAAAATGCAGAAGAGAAAATTTTTCGATAGCGTGGGAGGGGGGAGCACATTCATTGGTCGATTGCGTACGTATGCAAGGAGGGGTGTAGAGCAAAGCGTAGAGGGACGTGCAGGACGAAGGGGAGTCGTACATACAGCATGATCTACGGCGTACATACTTTATAAATGGATCATCTACCAGTAATTTAAATTAAACACCAGACGCATATCAGTATCAAAATTAATGGAGTCAATACTATACCAGATTTCCCTTTCTGAAATCTTTTTCCATCGGTGTTGACTTTTCCATCGTTAAATGATATAGTGAAACATGTGCTAATCCAAGTTTCTCCACCTTAGATAAAAAATATGGCCAACTTACTTCCGTCAGTCCCAAAGATGCTATTATTGTGTTAGAGAATTGTTTATGAAATGTTTTCTTGGACTAAAAGCAAGTTCCTCTTACCTTCTGCTGCCCAAAGTCTTATACTCCAGGTGGCGATGTCTACGCAATGTGTGGCTTGTACGCTTGCCATTATCCCGACAAGGATCAATCGATAATCTGACTCATGAGCACAATACACGGCCTGTAGTGCCTGATATATAGGAATCATAAAACGGTGAAACTAGCCTTTGTAAACACTTCTTTAAAGAGGGCACGTCTATTAGGCGGAGATATTTGTCAGGACCTGCCAAATCCTATAGGAAACAGTGTAAGGAATCTATAGAAGGCGGACACCTCTATAAGGCGGACTGCGGACACTAGGAAAACGGCAACCACGTGTTCATCTGCTGGAATAACATGTTCCCTTTCACATGTTTAAAACTGAGTAACTACAGGTTGTCAAACATCCATTCATACATGATAACCACAAGTTGAATATTTGCTCTTTCCATATTTAGCTATCGATTCTATTTCAATAGTCTAATTGCCAGTCTCATTCAGAGTAACTTTATAGCTAGCCTCTACAAGGCGAATACCTGGCTACAGTGGACACCTAGCCTGGGTCTCGAACGTGTCCGCCTTAAATAGGTTTACTGTACTTTCCTGAGAGAATCTTGGCAATGAAAGATGATCCATTTCACTACAAGTTCAATCATCCTTATGTCAGCCTCAAGATATATGGCAAATCTTATAGAACAGGTGAATATTGCTTACTTTCAACTAGTTTATCCACATTCAATAACACACAATATATTCTATCTGTTTATAGTATCTTCAACAGGACAATGTCGTAGGCAATGGTAAAATCCCTCATACCGCCCATAAATATGTTTGATTAAGTTACATTTAAATGCAAACAAATAAAAACGCGCAAGACTGATAAAAGGAATAACTCACGCTTTGTAGGTTCATACTTTACGCAATTCGTCTTCCCAAGATTCCAAGCTTTGGTTTGGGCGACCGAACATAAGATCTATGCTCACATTATCACCAAAAATCATTTGCGCGCAATCAATACTCCTATAATGAAACAAATAAAAAATGCAGCCTGAAGTTAATAACCATTCGTCATAAACGCAATTCAGAATACTGATTGGAGAATTCTATGATGCACGATACCCTTCTTTTCTAAATACGAAATGTTTCATTCGGTACCAGAGTGGAGACTAGGTTCGGTTTTCCCGTAATCATGTCTGATCGTTGAGGCATTTGTATTTCCTCGCGCTCATCTTCCATAGCTCTCGTTGTTCTCCTTCTCTAATGAAATCCTGAAGACATTTCTTGATCCACGCAAATCACCAAAACAGTTATTTCTGGGTCTGCCTCTTCTTCTCATGCCCTCGAATTCTCCATTCATTATGGTGTTTGTAAAGATCCTTTCCTTCGGCATACGTGGCCAAACCATTGTAGCCTCCTTCTTCTTGCTGTTTCTAATAATCTCTCTTTCTTCCCTACTACCCTTTCAGCTTCCTTCAGCACGTATTTATTGGTGTGGTGGTCTTTCCAGGAAATATTGAGCATTCTACGATAGCATCTCATTTCAAACGCTGTTAATCTTCCTTCGGTGCTAGTTGTGAATGTCCAGTCTTGCATTCATACAAGTCTGTTGATGTTACTAAGGAATGTAGAGGATTTAGCTTGACTCTCACTGTAGCGTCACAATTGTTTCAGATCTTATTCAATTTCGGCAGCTGTGCAGTTGCCATTACTAGGAACCAGCCATTAAATAGAATCAAGTTTGAGGTGTGCATCGTAAAGACATGCCACATATTCTAGTCAACATAAAATTTAAGAATTAATCGTAAGAGTAGACGTTAATCGTAAGAATAGACGAAGTAAACTATAAACTAACGAAGTTCGAATCAAAACATTGAATTCTCGATACAAGCGAAGTGACACTGAAACTGAAGAGAAACTGAAATGAAAAGATTTAGCCCTTAATTCATTTTTAATACGGTGAATGGCCTTTAGACCTATAAAATAAAGACGTTCTAAATTTCAGTGCAGATTTAACGATGAAAACATTCTATACGCGATTTTTAAACCAAAAAGCCACTCGTACACATAACACTGTAAAAACGACGCTTCATAATGGCAAGGTTTTAAAAAACTGAATAAACTTGCCTTATGCAGCAAACAGTACGCATATAGATTTTATTTGCAAGTTATTAAATGAAAACACGAGTAAATGTAATACCTCAATGCCTCTGTAACATTGTGGTCCCTACCTAAAGCAACCAAATCTTCATCTGAAAATGCCTGCATAAGAAGACAAAACAAAACATAGAAGGGCTGATCATACAATCAAATGGGTTTGATTAAGTTTTCTTAAGACAAAAATAATATAACACAATACAATGTGAAACGATCACTGTGAGAGAGAATTACTGTCAGTTCAACTTTTCCTTATTCGCGCGTATGCCTTCAAAATTGCCGACGATGTAAACCTTATCATCAGGAATTCACTTGATTTCTATTGTTCTACTCGGCCTCGTAAATTTGAGTATTTTTCCAAGTTATGGCTTTCAGCTCATCCTAAATAAAATCTAGTTTTCCAAACGGCATGATCATAGATCATCATTTTTATCAACGTAGATCTTGGTTATGGCCACTGTTAGGTATGAATGAGCTTTAATCTACGCTTTTCCATACTTTTCTGTCCGTACTACATTTATACCAAGAGCACAAACAACGAGGATGGTCTTGACTCAATTCTTAACTAAAATCTTTATAACATAAAAACAAGTTAAAAGTCTAATCCAATACAACTTACGTTTAAAAATCCTTCCGATTTTTGCTATCACAATCCAGTATATTAATGTATATAAACAGAAAAGGAGTCCGCAATCCGACGCAACAAATAAGACATACCTTCAAGGGGTATACCATAATATGTAGTTTCCTGCTTATACAAACCACACGAATTATCAGTAATAAAAACTGAAGTAACAGGGGTAGACGATCGGGCTTGGGTGACTAATAGTCTTTCGACCTTTCCTATTGAGCCATTTAGCTCATCAGGAAAAGCGTCAGATTTGCAGTCGTTAGACCCGGATTCGACGGTCCAGTGGTCGTAATCATACCTTTACTTCTGCTCTTAACCCAAGAATACCCTGTCGACTTCTATAAGTCAGTAATAAAAACTGCCGAGTTTCAATGCAGCTTGTATTGGATATAATAACCACTCTTCTCATTAATTTAGCTTACTTTGACGTCATAAAGAGGCAGAATTTGTAGCCTCTTACCTGAACTCCAATGGAAATTCGGTTTACCCCTGCAAGTTTCAAGTCTCTGCAACATGAAAATGGAACGGTTACATAACGAACTTCCAGCAGTAACGGGTATTATACGCTACAAACATACTCAACAACAAAAGAAATTGATACATGGTGCTTGACAGCAAAATATGTCTCATTTGAAAATTGTTATCTAAAATTTTTGGTGAACAAAATTATCATACCCTCGAATACATCATCTGCCCCTTACATTTACATATGTTAAAGCAGCTTTTCAGAGATGTCGTTTGGCTTCCGAAAGATCTTGCCATCTTTATTAAAGAGAAAATGTCTTCATCTTACAAGGAAAGACCAAATTTCAAGATGAAAGGAAGATATTCCATTCCCTTAACGATGAGCGGATAATAAGTGGGCTCGGTTTATATAATAATCTTACTCTAAACAAGCCCTTAACGCGCATTATAACATAAAGAGTTTTGTGGGACAAGAACCATGAAAGGAGAAAACAAGGAAAAAACTACAGAAAAAAGACGAAGGAAAGTTGAAAGAAGAGAAGAAGAAAGATAACGATTAACATATTTTTGAATTTCTGTAAGTTGTAATAGTCAGGAATGAAAAAAGGTCGATGAGAATTCAAGTGGAGCTACCATGATCTAGTGGTTAAAATGTCAAAACTAAAGGCCACATGTTGAGAGCTTGAGTACCTGGCACTCGAAGAACGAGACCATTGGTTAGGTAAGGTAATGGAAGCCCGATCTCAGAGGGTTGAACCTTACAATAACATTGCCTTACCTGGGCATTGATATCAACTATGCTTGATGACGAATATTAATGATTCACAAAATGTAGCGCCGTGGGGCTAGTATATAACTATAAAGTAAAATAAATTTGCTACTTTACTGCCCTTTTGAAGAACATAACGATGCATTTGCGAATTTTTGACCTACAAGGCCTCAATCATGCGACAGAATGAGGAATATGTATACTATACGTGATGTATATAAAGACATGTAAGGTAAGAATTGATAACGAGTACACTGCCAAGAAAGCATCAGTCACGTCCCAGGTTCATCGCACAGTCAGTTGCAAATCCCTATAAAACCAAACAGATAAAATAAAACGAAACGTACCTAAATACCTGAAGACAACAGGAACCAGGATTAGCTTCAAGACTGACTTCCATCACTTGATCCTCCACTGCACCACTATAGGCTGCATTGATGATTGATTCGATTACTGACGATGGTGCAAGACTAGGAGTACCTGCAAGAACAACAGAAGCAAGGCCACAATCTAAAGTTCTAAGTTAAACATCCATTTGGAAAAAAAGACGATCCATCCGCGAAGCCTTATACTATGATATTATTCATTATTATTGAACATTGCCAAGTGTTCTTGACTAAGCCAACCCATATACCTCAAACTAAGACATTACAGTAAAAACACATATACAAGGCACGAGGAAGAGAATATTCAGCTTTGTAATTTGGTAGTTTCTGTAGAAGTGATAAACTTTCTGAATCTCCTACCTAATCAAGTTTTATACAATAGTGTAAGGAATATCTGCAGTAATCGAGCACACAAAAAATACTTTGCCTTAAACATACGCTTCAAATGAAACAGAAGAGGAGTATGAAATTGAAGAATCTACTTTTGTTAATCATGAGCTCAGACGACAGTGAAGCATGCAGTGGAGCAGTTTTTGTAGGAGCACGTTCTAGCATCTCTCTTATTCCAGTGAAAATTCTGCCTATGTCCCCTCTATTGGTACAATGCTTCACTCCATTGCTATGCTCCCTCCCAAATCTCTCTGCCTGCTGTAAGAACATGAAGATAGTAGTCCAGTTCGCTAGAGAATCATCACACCCATTCAGTATTCAAAGAGGAGTCAAGCAGGCATGTGTACTTTCTCCCATGCTTTTTGGTATCTTCATCTCCACGATGCGAAAATGGGCTTTTGGTGACTTCATTGATAGGATTTATCTGATGGGAAAATGTGTAACCTCTTGTGACTCCAGGCAAAGACCTAACTCCTTTGAGTCATTGTCAGGAACATGCTGTTTGCCAACCACAGGGGGGGGGGGGGGTTGGTCTCTCACACAGAGGAAGGGCTACAAAGACTCATGGACCAAGTGACCTAAGCTTGTCACGACTTCAGATTCACCATCAGCTTGAAGAATACAAATGTCATGGGACAAGGTGATAGGAAACTACCCCACATGACCATCTCAAATTATAAGCTGGATATGCTTCATCAATTTAAATACCTTAGTTTTATAGTTACCAACAACCTGTCCATCAACATTAATGACCATCGCTGTATTGGTCCACCTATTCCCACTTAAAACAACGTTTGCTGGCCAACAAAAGGATTACAGTCCACACCAAGATGGCAGTATAGTGGGCTTGTGTGCTCAGTACCTTGCTGTAAGGCAAGACTGCTTCACTTGGCAGGATGAAATAACTAAGAAGGACATGTGTTCTCATCCAAAAATCCTAAGCATGTTCTGGTAACTATGGCATTGCAGTCTGTGCAGGCTAGTGAATCTTTGTTGCATGGAAGATGTCCTGTAGCAAAGACCTACTACACAGGGAATTGGTTATTGGCACCAGACCCTTAGCTTGTCCCCACCTTCAATTTGAAGACACCTGAAAATGTGGCAAGAAGTCAATTGAATTTTACCCTGACCATTCAAAGGGCCTCGCTTAAAATCACTCTCAATGGCAACAAACCATGCAGGTAGGTGTCATGAAGTATGAAGATGACAACAATGTCGAAGGACACACAGAAGTGTAGTATCTCTGGACAACGGCTACGCAACAACATTTATATGTAACTGCTACAACAGAATCTGTCATTCCATAATGGACTAATTAGCTACACCTGTTAGTTCCGTGCACCTAGAATTGTCTAGGCTTTACCATGATCTCATGAGACTGATAGTTGCTAATATGAATATTATCAACACTATCTAAGCATTTATCATTTTTCTCCATATGTTGTCTCTATATTTAAGGCCTGAACCATTATCTAACTTTAGCAGTTTCTTACATTATTTGCACTGAACACATGCACCAATGTCATTACCTACTTGAAATAGTAACAGGCATAACATATAAAGTACCTCCTCCAAAAAAGACAGAAGATATTGTTTGTATATGTTTCATTTTTTTCAGGTTTGAAAATTCCTTTAGTAAACTTTTCCGCATCAAATCATTGTTAACATTATGTCTACAGGGAAAGAAAAATAATCACACTTAAGATATAATGATTGCCACAATAAGATATAAGAGTTGAAAAAGAGATGAAGATGCCTTCTTTCACCAACTCTGTGCTGCTTTGTCTCAAGAGTACCACATAATGATGACATGATCTCAGACACATTTCCAGACAAGAATGTACGGTTACTAAGACTAAAAGCATATCAACTTACTTAAATTACATTCTAATGCTTAAAGCAAATTCTAATGATTCAACCATTCATTGATAGCCATTATGACTGGGTATAAGTTGACCTTTCATTTGTTTCGATTTGAGCCTTGTTTGTCTCATCTGGTTTTCAAAATAGTTTTAGGATACAATTTATATTCAAAATAATATCCACCACTTCTTTTATAATTCAAGCTTGCATTAGATGATACGATAGAGATGATACGCTCAAATAATAATTATAGTAACCCTGGCATTTGAGGCAATCTGTATTTTCAGATCACTTCCATGAGCATTCAAAATAAAATACAATACAAAAAATGTCCTGGCAGAAGAGTCTGTTTTGGTGCTCCCTATATGTAATTTACTGTAGAATCATTATTAGCCATTTCTTTAAAAATACATTACCATCATCACCACCTGGGCATAGCATGTTAGAGCAATTTATCAGTCATCAACACCTTCCCTTCTATTCTTTTACCCACATTACGTTTTTATGATCTTCAGGAGATGCTCCATCACCCTATACAAATAACCTGCATCTTGAAAATATCACTGTCTGTACATCCTCTCAAGTCTAATTTATTGGTAACAAGTGATCTTTCCTTAGCACCCCTCCACACCCTTCCAGCTTTCTCCTTCTCCAGATAGCAATGCAGTTTCCTGTTCCTAGATGTCTCCTTATGATTAAACTGTGCATTTTCTAGTAGGCTTACCATACTGACTGATCACATCTTTGGCAAACTTATACAATTACCCTCATCTCCTTTGTAGTTTGTATACCTTCCATAAAATGGAAGCTGATATGAAACCTCTTCCATTCAAACTTTGTACTATATTTTTTGAGAGCTCTCAAAAACATTTGTTTTATCTTTTATTCCTACTACTGAATCTGCTGCCTGATATAAACACCATCCATTACACTTCTTCCTTCCTCCATCAATGGCTTTTGTCACACTCAACTTCAGCCCTACATTATCCAGCAGCTACTCTGCCATATTAAATTGTACTAAAGCTGTGCCTAAAATCTTGCTGTTAAATCTGTATCGTTTGCAAGCATAATATTTACCTTCAGCTGACTCTTCAACAGAAATGATTACCAGCAAGAAGACACATGGCTGACCCCTATGTTACTACACAGTGATGCTAATCGCAATCTCCGCATTGTCCTTCATCATAAAAGCTCTCCAATCTTGTCATTAAGATACCATCTTCAGGCATTTATGGGAAACGTGTGTGATTGCAAGCATATACCCTGGCACATCCCTGCAGCTTCCCAGGTGTGCAGGATATTGCATGTCTTGATATATTTCAAATGGAAATTGTTGCTATGCGCCAACACACCCTGCCACACAAATAGCTGGGAATAGGTATGTAAGAGTTAGCAATCCTGTCATAATCTTCCAAGAAAGCCTGCCATCTTCAACAGATCATTTAAAGATACAATCCAAAATCATTTGGGCAGAATAGTGAAAAATATTCAAACAAAATAATATCAGTTTGAAAATTTGGTTGTTAATGACACTCATTAAAGTAGCAAAAGAAGGCTTATATTCTAAATACAATAAATTGAAAAGATAAAATCTTACCTCACATATTTGTTAAAATTGCAATATGGGCATATGTGCTTGCAAAATGGCCACTACAGGAAAATCAAAGGGCAATAAATCTGAGGCTGGTGGCAATGGCATAAGGCAATCAAATACCACCAGACAGAAAAATCCACAACATTGCAATGCAAGAAAAAGTGAAAAACCTTTTCCACTTTTATGGCTTGCTATACATGTATGGCTGGATTACAAGCTATTTGTTTGAAAAGTACATAGACCAAAATTTATCATCCTCTCTTGTGGTGTAAGCTGCTCTTACTAATAGAAATCTGATTTTGTTTAAGGCTCTGGTGCTCCAAAAACAAGAGTACCACTGCCTTGCAGGTAGGTAATGAGCCAAAGGCATAGAGCTAGGAACACTACCATACTCTCTAGGGTTATGACACTATCAAATCTACAAGTGTCTGGACATGCTCTTATGTTGGATGAAGGGTCATCCCAGTTCTAAATTAAATATCAACTTCAAGACCCCAAGAGGTTTCTTATCTATATTGACTGTGAAGGAATATATGGGCTAAGCAGTCTCTTGTACCTTAGTCATCACATGTGGTTACCTGTGCCACTTGATAAAGATCTTAAGTTTTCAAGGGCCCTGCAGTGACTGAAATGTGCAGCAATCATACATATGCAAGGCCTTTCAGCCTGACCTTGAGTCATTTGAGGATAATCTTAATGCTTTACTTCAATGGACAACACTTGATGGCATCCTGATCAACTGAACACAATTGAGGAGTATGGTGACAAGGAAATCAAGAATTACTAGGCATTTACGTAATTCTGAAATGTAGTTTGCTGTGATCATAATTTTCAAATTTTAAAGACTGCATTTTCCACCTGATGTCTAAAGCACAAATAATAGAAATTCAGGGAGGTAATACTTTTTTGGGAATGGAAAGAGGAACCACTACATTGCCCAAAAGTGCTCAACAATGACCATTCAACCATCATCACCATATCTGCTTCCACGCTGCACCCTGACAAAGAAACAGAAGCATTTAGGCACAAAACAAAATCCTGACGCCTAGTCCAAACCAAACTTTGAAGTCCCACAAACAAAAAAAACTATATTAAACCAACTTCCAAAGTAGAGTTTACATTGCTTTGTGGTCCCGGGTCCGTATATACGAAGGCTCCATCTTACTAAATTCCTAAGGGCCTACATTGTTTCAGTTACGTCACTGTTTCAAATACTGTCTGATGGCAAACAACAAGTTTAAAATGGCGTGGATTTGCTTCTACGACAAGCATTTTCAAGGCTGTTATGGCACGTGTCCATAATCAAAAGGGTAACTACTTCTGTGCTGCAGAGCCATTAGCGAGGAGGATGGTTGTTAGACTGGTCATTGTTGTAACCTTTCGCACATTACTGATTTTCACACTGTATGCTAATAAAGAAAAAATACAAAATAAACAGAATCGGTCACACTTACATGTACATAGAGAGCAGCATCTTTAAACATTGCTTTGTGTAAAGATACCCGAGTTGAACAATCTACAAAATCTGTTCTTGAAAGCTTCCGTCGACTGAAGCGGAATATCCTATTCATGGGATTCATTACATTTAAAATCAGATCATCTTTACAACGCATTTGTGCATAAGTATCTCAACCTGTACCTTCATTTTATTTCTCAACTCTTACAAATGACAAATGCCTTGATACTAATGAGCAATACCTCAAACGCTTAAAACAATACCAGTTGTGTAAAATGTGGACCGTCATGCCTTATGGGAGCTTGGGCTTATTGGAATTCTTGGAAACTACGCGCTCACTTTTAGAACTCAAAATGGTGTTTTAGGTTGTACAGTATTTAGAATAGACACGGTGAATGTAAGGCACTGGCGAAAATGTAATTACAGTAAGGCAACCATTTTTTCAACCATTTTGTATAAGAAGTTTATACATTAACTGAAGTGGTAATGGGTGATCAAATTAGAGATATTAGATAAGGTATGTTCAAATTGACTGATCTCGATGGCAAAGGAAGGGCATTAGTGGCTAAAGAAGATTTGAGCCCAGGGGCAGAGATATTACGGGAAAAAGCTTCCGTGTATGTTATCTCAAAAGAAACCAGGAGTCGTGTATGCCACAGTTGCTTTGACTTCCACAGAAACTTGAGAAAATGTTCAAGATGCAAGTATACTTATTATTGCAGTTTGGATTGCCAAAGGAAAGACTGGCATGATCACAGAGTCGAATGCCGGTGCCTCGAAAGAATATTACCTAAACATCCCGTTGATTTTTGTATGCTTGTTACACGGGTTTTATTAAAATTCTTCCACAGAGTTGAAAGTACCAACGGATCCTATCTACGAGGCCTGGTCTCACACTTTGATGAAGGTGACGACGCAAAAGTAGAAAAATTAAAGTGCTTTCTTCAGGTTACAAAAGACATTTTGGGAACAAAGTTATTTGAGGAAATTGTATTGACAGAATGTGAGATAGTGGACCTAATGTGTGCACTTATTTGCAACACATTTTCGCTTACCAATGACAGTTTTGAAGAAATAGGTAAATAATTGTTAAATGTTAGTTTGGTCATCGCTAAAGACAGGTATGCATAGGGAAACTGTAGTATGGAACACTTTAGGTAGGAGATTGACAGAAAGTAACGCTTCTGGACACATTTAAGAAAAATCTAAAAAGAAAAGAAAGAAAATAGAATTAGAAGTGCTCTAATTCTAAGAGTGCAAAGCCCAAATGCCAAATATATATGATATTTTGGGTTATTCCCACAAACTTTGGCACTAGCAGTATCACTTTTTCGTTACAAAAAAGTGACCCAGAATCCAGGATTTGATCATGATCATCTCCAAAATTTATTTATTTGTTCCTTATCCTGGAATCCATCAATAGGTTTTTTGAGTTATTTTGCTAATGACCAGACAGAAAGACAAACAAACTATGGCAAAAGCATAACCTCCTGGCAGAGTTTATAAATTTTGAACAAATATGTATTAATGCAAATAAGAACATTAGTACATTTTATTATTATTTGGATTTTTCATTTTAAATTTTTACAATTTAGGGACACGTTTTTTAATGCAAATAATATTCCTTAACGAAAACAAAAAGTGGTATAATTAGTTTAAACCGCTAATGCCAAAATTCAAATTATCTTATCAATAAAATGAAACTGGACCAATGTTTTGAGGTGATTTTAGTAACCAACATAAGACCGATACATTCAATCCCGACACAGTGTGACTTTAAATCTGTGTTATGCAAGAGTACAGTCCTCACTCTAGAGAGTAATTTAACAGTGTGACTCATATGTATATATTAAATGTATATACAGTTTACTGTTATAGTGATATGAGCAAGCCAAGGGGACATATAATACATGAGCTTATCATTACCACGATAATTTAATTTGACTTATGAGAAAAAACAGTGTTCAGAGAAGTCTTCCGTCAATCTACAGTTTTTTCCAACTCTTATCAGTATACAGTGAAACCTTGAAATTATTTTTAAAAATCAGTTTACAATAACAGCTTTTTCCGTGTACCTATTGACTGGGATTTGCTTCCAAAGTCTTATTTTCTTCCTTACTATGACTGTTGTTACCTTCCTGTGGCTTTTAGTATCTTTATATCAAACAGTGCTCTTATGTGCTAGCTGCATTAGCATTTAGCTTTGCTGACACAGATGTTTTTTAGGGTTTTTCACCATTTTTTGAATCTTCTTGTTATTTTTTAGGTTGTGGTATATTTCCAACAGCATGGGCATTTAATCACAGCTGTGGTCCAAACGTCCTTCCTGTATTTGTTGGTAATGAAGTTGCATTCAGAACTCTTATGAATGTTAAATGTAATGAAGAATTAACCATTACTTATATAGACAATATGGCTGTCTCTAGAAATAGACAAAAGGCTTTAAGAGAATCTTACTCATTTTCATGTGAGTGTCTAAGATGCATCCAGTGTGCTCAGGAGGACCTTTTGATGGAAGGAGGGAAGTGCATTGCCACTGATAGATGCAATGGAATCGTAGGTATGGTGACTGATTATAAATAACGGATTAACCAACTTGTCTGTTAACATTAGAAACCAGTTTGTATCTTTTATATATTTTTATCAGACATCATTGCAGCTGTCTTTGATTGTAAAAGTACTTGATTTTCATGTCCATTGGCAGCACAACTTTAAGCTCTTGTCAGTGTACTGACACTGTCACTGAATGAAACTAATGAATGCAACATCAGTAGTGGAGTCAAACATATTTTGTATTTTAGCAGGTTTTTACAGTCTTAACGACTGCTTGTTTACAGTTGCAACCCTTCTATATGTCAACACAATAAACTACAATTAATAAAGAAAATCACAGAGAATTTCTCTAAGGTTCTGTAATAAACACCATAGCTTTAGATCTTGTTTGTGCTTACCTTGTCTGGTAAAAAATCTTCATAAATTAAAAAACCAGATCATGCAATTGTTATTCTTCTATGATTAAAAAGATGAGATTTGGCAGTTATCAAGCAGTGGGTCTGTGCAATTGGTGAGCAAATGGGACCAGAGACAGAATGGTTCATGGTTGTAAATAACAGATTAACTTTATTACCCACATTGACAGATTTAAGTCGGCTATAGAATTTGCCATAATATATTTAGATGGTGAAAGGGACCATTGGAAATGTTGTTACAGCAACTATGCCAGAAAATACATATACAGACAGCAATCCAATGAAATCCAATGGATTTACACTTTTAGTGCAATTTGATATAGGGCCTACCTAAGATCCT
>JANTCA010075474.1:0-15087 GCA_024741275.1 Chironex yamaguchii
CACCAAGGGGGGAGGGGTAGACAAATAGACAAGGGGGTCATTAATTTTTTGCGACAATGCGTGACACGGGGGAAGGGGGGTCAAAATATGTCAAAACTTTGCGTGACGTCATTTTTAAACGGCCCCAAAGAGCACTGTGAGACAATAATTGTTTACAACGTTGACTGTATGAACTTATGACACGTTTTCAACTTCTTTTGGCAAGTGGGTGGTGGGTATTTGACTTTTTCTCATTCCTTGTTGACAAATATGTTCATGACATAGGATATGTTTGTATGTGCACATATGACCAGTATCCTTGCAGTTCATTTTTAAGAATTTACTTTAATGTTAAAATTATTTAGGTCAACATTTTATATGCAACAGATCGGTCCTGTGGTGCACTGAACCCAGTGAGAGTCAAATCTTTTTAACTAGAACTATGTGAAAAATGTGTGTCTTGGCCACCAAAAGTTATTTAGTGAGTCTTGGATTTTCTAGTTCTCCAAACAGAATGTTAAAAATCCCTATAACAAAAGTCCTTTAAATCTTCCCTGTAAATTTAGCTTTTACTATTACAATCCTCAACAGTTTTATCTGAAGTATAATGTTGGTTCATAATGTTGGTATAATTTCTCGCACCACAGATAACCTTTCCCAACTATGTATTCTCCTCTCCTATTGTGCTAGCGTACATAAGTTAAATCATTTGATTAAACGGAGGTTTCCTCATAACCTGCGCAAACATTTAATATTTTTCGAATTTTGTATCTAGGTAGCCTTAAATAATCATTTGTGGTGATTTAACGAGAGTTCGTTTGCCCATGTTAATGTTTCCATGCAGTCAGAGTTTATAGGCACTGATGAAATATTTATAATTTCCACACACTTCGATGTTCTTTCCATTAAGAAAATAATAGATGGTTAACATGATAGAGATGTCGGAGAAATCATTAAATTTCATAGACAAAAGATTGAAATAGTTTGGAACAAATGCTTTTACATTTTAAAGATACTACTGCTTTATCGATGACAGTGTCCTGTTTCAGAAATTATGCATTAATAAATAATCACTTACTTAAGTAAAAAAACCTTAAGTGATATAACGACCTTCGTCACCCAACACGCAACGTGACCACAGATAAACTATTTTAAACAAAATATAATTCTCTCATCTTTCTGGTCTCATCGAGGTTTGCCACGGATGTCCTTTATGCAATGTCTATTTTTTCTGTCTTTTTAGGGGTTTTGCTTCAAAATTTGCTACAAGCACAGAACCTTTTTAAGTATTTCTACTGCAAAGAGACTGTTCAAGTAGTTTAGTGGTTTCCTCAGTAGTCCATTTATAGACCTTATCCCGACGTGCAATAGGGAGAGTTGTATTTTTTTATCCAATCAGTACATGAAATGAATTTTTTTCTCCAACGTAAATGTACAATAAGCTGAAAGGGCTAGTTATGTCCTTCTGCTTCCCAGAACAGCTAGCAATGTGAACACGACAAATGGGGCAGACACCACTCTGGTCCAAAGATCTGCGTACAAAATACAGGAGACATATGGTCAGCTCCCCTGACAGACATGTTCCTCCGTGTTATCCAACAGCAGATATTGAAACTTTACTTCGTACACAGACGTGAACACAAAAACGTCTGAGAAACGAAATCAATTTCGCACCAACTTTCCTTCTGTACCTGTGTTGGGTGTTTAAGAGGCTAGAATTAAAGTTATGATTGCAACCAACGAAGAGTGAGAGCCAGTCTCATGATTGCAAATCTGACGTCTTTTCTACTAAGCTAAACAGCTTAATAGGAAATGTCCAAGGATTATTAGTCATTCAGCCCCAATCATCCGCTCATATCTTCGGGTGTCTGTCTATTGGCGTATTCATCAAGAGACTTCCATGCCCATATTTGGCTTCATAGTCACACCAGATCTTGCAATGCTACAAACCACAGCAAATCGACACTGCCTCTCAAGAAATACACTATCAATGGACCTTAAATGACGTTCCATCAACACAGCGTAGTCAGGGGCGGATTAACAAGGCCAAGGCCCTCAGCTGTAATTCAATGTGGGGCCCCCTTTAATCGAATGATTACTTCTGCAAGTTAACAAACAAGAAATTCACATAAACTGTAATTATAAATAATATTTTTTGCATTATCATTAGCATAGAATGTTTTCAAAATATTTTTGATGGTGAAGAAATCAATCATGTTTAGTGTGCTTATACTTCATTATCAATACCAACAATAGAGAGCAGACTGAGACTGACCTCTGCCATGCAACTTCTAACTTTACTTTTTATTCTTTTAAAATTTGAAAATGGTTGCCGTTCAATGCAGTTTAATACCGCCATGGATAGATAACTTTGAAGCGCGATGTAGGTACATTTGAACTGATCCAAAATCAACAGCATATGTGGTTCAATGATTGCACTTTGAGATAAGCATTGTGCTCCACTTAGTTCTTGTCCACTGAAAATTGGAACAAGTTCTAAAATTGGAATAATTTAGAAGGAGATTAGTCTTCAAAATCATAAAAGTATTCTTTCACTAATTTATTAGCTGCTCTATTGATGCAATCATAGCTGAGCTCCAGTAACTAGGAACAAGACCAAACTTATCCTAAATGTCTTTGCATACTTCTATACAGTGTTGAAGAGTTGAGGATGATTTGTCAATGACTACTATGAATACCTCAACAAAAACGTTCTTTTACTGAGTTTCCTGTTTTGACTGATGTACACACTTCTTTAAGCTAACTTTTTCTCTTTTGTGGTCTTTTGGAAGATTGTTTGTACCCTTTGACTGCAGATTTGATCATTTCTCTTTCTTTATGCCATTTAAATTTTGACTGCTGGCTTCTAACAAATCCAATGGAACATTTCAAAAATCAAGTCACCAAATTCAAAGGCAATGCACTCTCTTCAAGGGAAAAAGTCGTTGTTTGAAATCTTCCTAAATTGTGTCCCCTAATTCCGACAGCGACTTCAGCTTAATTCAGTTTCTGCATGATTCCTCCTGCTTCACCCCTGGTCCCTGGCTTCAGCCTAGTCAGCCCCCCTAATCCGCCACTGAACGCAGTCATCAACAATATCGTTGCAGTCACCATCTGTATTAGATTGCTTCAGGTCAGACCACTTGATACCTTAGTTCCTCCTACTTAATTGTTTAATTGCAACATACAAAAGATAGTCACATGTAAATTGGCCTACAAATTGGAAAAGTTAACAGCTGTATAGAAAGACAGTATGATTAGTGTATGAAATAAAAGTGAAAGTAGAGAAATTGTCAAAAAAAAACCATCATGAAGGAGTTTATGGTTGGGGAGAGCTAGACGGAGCAAGGGTACTTTTACCTTTTCCTTTCTTGGTACAGGGAAAATATCGACGATGTTCTACGTGATGTTGCTGGCTCATGACGCGACACCAATATCGACGTTTTAAAACTTAAGATGCATAAGCGTTGGATTTATGTATAAAGTTAAAGTGGCGGGAAATATATCTGAGAATCTAAGCACTGCCTCTGGTTTGGACAGATTGGAACCCAACGAAAATGAATACTTATGTCTCTATTGAATGCCCTAGAAAACGGGATGGGTGCCACAGCTCCCCCCTCTCAAAAGTAGTAGCTAGGTCAGAAACAAGCGAACGGGGTAATATCACAGCAAATGTTTCATTTTCCAGACGTAACCGTGAATATTAACAAGTAGTGTTCATTCTGGTCAAGAACCTTTAAAAAGTGATAAAGATGACAAATCGTCTTTCTGTAAATTTCAAACATCTGTGGAGGAGGAATTTGTTGTCATTCTGTCAAATACATATATTGTAATATCACTTATAATTGACGCAGTAGAAAGATTAAATGTCGTCTCTTCAGATTATCTTTATCAACACGCGCTTTTGATAGATTAAATTCTTTAAATGGAAGCCATGTGTTTTGGGCTTAAAGTTTATGTAAGTAATATTTATCTCTGTAATCAGTGAGGGTGACGTTCAAATAGACTAAACACAAAAATCCGTGATCAAATACAAACCTTTGAACAACTCTTGCTCCGTCTTAGATTTACTTGTTATTCACATCCATTTATCACTGTTTGCATTAATTTTATATAAAAGTCGAAAGGGTGGTCTTGGGTTAAGAACAGAAATTAAGTTATGAATAGGATACTGGTTTGTCAGTAGCTCGGTAGGATAGGCATCAGATTCGCAGTCGCGGGACCGGTGTTCGATGCCTCGGTTGGACATATTCATAAATATATTTCTGTTCTTAACAGAAGACGACCTTGTCGACTCCTATATTGAATTAATGCAAATGGTGATAAACGGATGCCTTGTAGGCACAAAACACATACCACTTGTACAGTGTATACACCAACAGAAAAAGGTGTAGACAATCAGGGCTGAATGAATAAAAGTCTTTCGACCATTTCAATTGAGCTGTTTAGCTTAGTAGGAAAAGTGTCAAATTTGCAGTCGTGAGACCCGGGCTCGACGCTCCAGTGGTCATACACCTTACTTTCTCTTCTAAATGTATTGGTTTCTGAAGACATTGTTGTCTTTGATAAGTTTCCCTCTGCAATATTAGTTGGAGGGTCAAGACGTTGAAGCAACTAAAAGCAATTTAGTTTGAGGGCTAGTTTACGCAGTAACAGTAATAACGTAACGCAGTTAGGGCTAGTTACGCAGTAACGATAATAATTGCGTCACTGTTTTTTCATCAGTCAATCGTTCCGCTTACACCACACCTGACTACTGGGGATCTAGTGGGGTGCGGCAGGTGCCTGAGAACTCCTCAAATTTTTAAATAGCAAGATTAATGCTTTCAAAAATATTTCGCTTTTGTACCATCTGTATTCGCAACGTCTACCTTATATTCATACTATATTTATTTTAATCATTTCATAACCGACTTTAAATCATTCAGTGATGGGGCTTGAGTACCCGCCAATAGAATGTAGCCAATCGGCTTTCGATTTTGCGAGTGTTGCCTTTTGACGAGAGCACCCCTTGCTGTAAAACACGATCAGGGACTTCAGCACCCTTCAAGATTTAACCTTGATACATCCTAGCACTAGGCTAATGCTACACAGTCTTTAAGGTTTTTAAGTAATGTGGGTAAAATATGTATGATTGTCTACGATAAGATTTCCTTTAGGGCCTCCTATTGAAAATGAGAACCTGTCACGCCATGATGTAAAGATTCGATAAGTAAGTTGTTTAATGTGGCTTCGTTTTTGATGTCGACTGCACTTCAATACTTATTGCCAGCTGTCATAGTGTAGTGATATAAATAGGAAATCCATAAGGCAGGAAAGGCATGCTACTAAAAAACAAAGCAAGCAGACAAAAAAGTTGGCCAGCAAGCAAGTGGACTTGGGTAGCTTTTGTGTCATCTATTCATAACAGCTCGGGATGCTAGTTTCGTCAATTAATTCAAGAGTACTCTTTCGGCCAACAGTTATCAACACTGTAGCCAAAAATATAGCATTGAGCAGCAGCATTGAAACAAATGCGAATTAACTACAATAACTGGTACTTATGGCTCTATAAACAATCAGTGAATGAACGACTGGACAGGACAACAATGAAGGACTTTTAGAAGACAGTTGAATGATATCTAGCTTACCCTTAAATATACAAAGTGATAAAATAGATAACTTAGGCTACGTAATTTATTTCATCCTTTCATATGGTATACGCGAATCACATTTACAATTTAGGCCAGGTTCTTAGGTTGTGTTAGTTAAGAATATCATCAATCCCCCAAATCATCATTCATAAATGGTTATTCACTGGCTATCTTTTGACCAGTCTATTTCGTTTGTGTTGTAGTTTTGTTAAAGAGGGCAACAAAATGAGATAGAGGGTATTGTATTTACTTCAGATATAGACACGTATAGAAGACAAGTTAGAATCATAGCCAATTGAAAACGCTAGTTAGGAAACTTCTTGGCGGGATACTTGTTCTGTGGTACTATCCTTTTGTTAAGGAACGTAGACATCATCAGAGTGTGACAGTGCACACACAGAAAGAAGATGTTTTTCACACTTGATGTTATTGTAAACTACTGCAACAAGGACGACAAGATAAAAACGCCGTCAGTATATTTCTAAAGCTTGTATTATTGCTATTGTATGAGAATGCTTGACCACTGTCCAAAATCCATGTAAAATTAAGCAATTCACAATAAATGGCGTTTCACAATATATACACTAAATACAAAAACGTTATAATAGTCTGATAGATGGCCTGATTTTTACCATATGAATGAAAAGTCATTACAACATCACAACAATCTCATTGTGAAAACTGAAAAGACTTAAAAGTCAAAATTTATTGAAAATATATTTGCATTTATAGCTAAATGTAACGTATGACGATTTATAGAAGGATATGCCAGAAATGAACTGCTGCTTTGATGCGTGCGGGGTAAGCCATAGAATGACCAAGTCAGAATCAAGTACAGCCAGTTCAGGATACCAATAGACTTTGACGAAAAATCTGCAACATGCAGACGTGAAGTCCTAAGTATTATCACAAAATACAGAGTGTAGGATGACGAGTTTAAAAGGTAGCTGAAGAATGATACGCTTCATACATGTGAAAATCACTACTTACTATATGATTGCGCTTCCTATCAATTATGTTAGAATAAAGAATAGAAGAGGAATGCAGGGACACATCACACTACAGAACGGAAAACGATCCACCCGTGAATTTTCGTCAAAATGGCTTAGATTAAGGTAAAGCACGTTAAATACAAATAAAGCGTGACTGATGTATTAATTTATGACTTTCGTATGCTTCATCTCCTCAATCATAGTTTTTCCCTAGACCATAGTTTTTGAGTAACTCAGAAACTCCGATTTCTATTAAAGAGTGACTTAACTATTTCTTTTTCTTATAAATCATGTTGTGATGTGCAATTGTGAAAAAGACGTGCTGTGATGTGGAAATATTAATGGGGTGTGGATTTTTTTGTCACTCAGAATCATTAATCGACATTTACAAAATATTCAAACGATTTCAAACTGAGCGGCAAATTAGATTTGATGTGTAGATAATGAGATGTACAAAAACCGTAGCAGCATGCACCATTCGAAATCTTTGTTAAATTGACCACGGCTATTGAATACTTAAATAATTCAGATTGAGATTGACATCCTGGTTTATTTGAAAATAAAATTTATTAGTTATTTATCAGCAGATGACTTGACTGTCGTTTACTGTCGAATAACCTCGAGCCTATTAGCATGATGGGGCCTAATGATACCCTGACAAGATTCTACATTCAAGGTTTCAGTCATAAGGTTTGATAATCTCCGAATAAACAAATGGGCATTTCCGTAAACAGGAATTCCACAAATTGATATTTTGGGTGACGACTGAAAGCTTTTCAAATTACTAAAGAATCTATGTATCGATATACTGTGAATTATTAACAATAATTTTTGTATAATCAATAAGGAATAAATGGGTTTATTTTCACCGTTTTCAATAAGTAAAGTCATCTCCAGAGGCCTGTGTTTAATGGTTAACTACTGATTAACAACTTAACTTATTAACCTAAACTGAAATAAGAATGGAAAGATATCTATTCTTACATAAAAGTAATTATGAGGAGTAACTATTCAATGCTTATCGTGATGTTCACCTTAACCATCAACATTTAATTGGGTATGGTCCTTTGAAGTGTCTATGCTACTGTCTAACAAAATGGCCCTCCTTTGTTGCGAGATAATTTTTGTCTAAAAGTTGTTTATACCTTTAAGGTGTAAACTACTTTAATTCCACGTATAAAGAGATAGGTTATCAGATTACAGCAATGTAACTTTTATTATACTTTCAAGAGAGGAAGTACAAATGAAGCCGATGACCTGAGTCGAAATCCAATAGATGTTACAACCACAGAAATATATATGTATTTGGGCCCCGTTTACACGGTGCCGGACAAGTTTTTGTCCGCTCAAGTTTTTGTACGGGTAGGTGTACTGGATAAATATTTGTACGGATAGCCTTCGCGTTTACACGGGGACTTTAGGTTGCAGGCTTGCCTAGTTGGTCGTGCGCAGTAAACGTTTCATAGACTTTCAGCGCCATAATCTTTTTGCTGGTGTTCTGCTGAGTTCGAGAGTTACAACACTAATCAACACTTAACTTCTCAATATATGCTATCATTTTTGCTATTTAATCACACTTTGAGCTCACGCCTCAACATACATTAACATATAAAGTAGACTTCAGTAAAGCCTATACATTAAAACAAGATGCGATTTTCATAAAAAATATAAGCTTTGCGATTGCTTCGCAACAATAAATAGTCTGTACTAGAACGCGGTAACCACCCGTCATTAGTGTTGCATACCTTTACGGCACTAATTTTTGCCAGTACTAATCTTCATGGTCGTCGCGGATTTTGTCCAAATTAGCAAAAACATATACCCGCGAAAATTTTGTCAAACTGTCATGAAATTTACATCAGCAAAAAAGTTTAAGAGATGAAATAATTTTCATTTTTCACCGTCTTCTTTTTCTAATAAATGACAATCCTACTCTATCCTAGTCTATTATTCCCTCTCTTTTTGGCATTTCCAATCATTTTCCGAATATCCTTGGACTTGACTTCTGTTCCCTTTTCTTTTTCTTGTTTTTGGTTTTTTGTGATCGCTGTGGTTCTGTTTCTTTTAACATTTTCTCATGTCAGTTTTTGCCTATTTTGAACATCTAACAAAATAATATTTCTCTATTTTCTGAGAAAACTAAAAAAGTATTTCTTCATAATTCGTACAAATTAGTAGCCACAAAGTGTAATTTTTTTGATCTGCGAAAATGAATACCTGCAAACATTTGTAGCTTTAAGGTAACGTTAATTCATATTAAGCATTTCTTTCTAGAGGGAACAGAAAATGCAAATGAAAGTTGGGGTGTTGGAACTGATATATCTTAATTAGATGATAGAATTGAAATTATGAAATATTCTTTGATGAAGAAGCCCAACTTTTCCATGTGAATTTATTTGAAAAATACTCTATACGTTTTCTTCCTGCCTCATAATACAAAGATGAGACAAATAGTAAAGCATTGCTTACAATTTTGTCAACGTTTTAATGATGATTAGCATGTATTTGCTCTTCTAATGTATTCTATCAAATATATAAATTATGAATCGCTAAAATTTAATTCTTTCCATCTCCAGAAAGGTCGATCATGCAATGAGCAAAATTTTGACTGTCCACTGTCGTGCGTAAGTACGACCAGGTCATGCCACCCCCGCCTGTTCAGAGACTTTTGTAGTATCTTGGTTGGACGTTCTCTCTAAAACCATGTTGTCAAGCTGTCAAACAACTTTTCTCACAGTGCTTCATGTTGATACACTGTCCTCCAAATTTGATGTCCTGCATGTCTCGGATGTCTCATCATTATCTCGCTACACGGACAAAACAAGTCCGGTGACAATGCACATCCCTGGCGAACACCTTTCTTTATGTAGTGGAACTTGCTTACTTTTGTCCCAACTCTGATGGTTGCTGTCTCTTCCGAGTAAATGTTTTGAATGGCTTTCCGAATGCTTGACAAGCAATTTAACGAAATTTAACAGAGAGCAAAAGTGCGTCTAATGGAAGTGAGATCTTTTTTACAGTATATTTTTCTCATGCAATACACACAACTGAGCGTGTGAAGACGTCATTCAGGATTACATGGAAACTATTAGGATAAGATAAGTAAAACGACAAACAATAAGACATGTTCAGTTCTTACACACATTTCATGCAAACCAGCAGTTGTTTGACACCATGGAAAATTAAAACAAATGATTTCATATGGAAATCCCTCAATAATTGTTAAAACTACATATTTACATATCATAAGGTAAACTCTACAGCTACTTTCCTCCATTGTCCAAAACAAACACAAGGTCTTTGTCGTATAGAATGAGATATTAATAGTGCATTTTGTTTCATGAGAATGATACGCGCAAACAAGTTTAGTCTGAGTGAACATAAAGTATATATGAAATAGTATATGATAGCAATCGCTTGAGCTCACGTCCTATCCATGTAGAAACGAAAAATAGAAGATTGATTCATACAGTCGAACCTGTCTATAGTGAACACCTGCGGTTCCTGGAAAAAGTGTCCGCTTTATAGAGGTTTTCAATGTTTCTCCAGGATAAGGAAAAAAAATACGTTAATTCATAACAATGTTTTAAACCTCTTTTCTCAAGGTTCCCAACAGCTGTATCCGTGAAGCAGTTACAGGGAAGAAACTAAATTGAGATGCAGGACTTGGATTGGAAATACCAATGAATTATACATTTTATGGCGATGCTGGTTTAGTTACATACAGTATATATTTGAAAGCATAAAAAGATAGTTCCATACTATGATGACGTACGTTTGTCAGATGAAAATTCCTGGACATTAATTGCACAAAGTTTTGACCCTTTACTATCCTTAACTTACCTGTGCGATTGTGCGAGTATTTTTTTTCCCAGAAAAACAGTGAGTAATATACACGAATTGACTTTGATGTGATATAAAAACCGCAGGTTTCGGAACACAACTGAGTTATAGCGATGTAATTTGTAATTATAAAAGAGTAAATTCAGTACGTAATTACGTACGTATATACGTAAACAAATTAACTAAGTAAGTAAACAAATGTCTTCCATATGTGTATTATCTTTGATATGCAAAATATAGAAGTATAATTTGGTCCCCAACAAGGGACAGTGCATGATATTGGCTGTAATTTGTGTATTTTTGTTTTACTTTTTATTTGATCCAGTTGATAGAGACTCGCTTAAGTCATTGCCAACATACTATAGAGCTCCAATTATAACTGGGATCATCTTGAATTTGTAATCACTCTACATTACCTGTCAGTTTTCAATTAGTAGTCGATATTTGTCAATTTTCCCATTTCCTTTTCGTGATCTTCAAATCTGAAGGACAGCTCGACTCTTACAATTTTATAGATATTCTGTTCAAGATAACTAGATTGGATTTAGAATAGAGTACTTTTGTATATGTCATTATTAGATTGCTCTGCAAGTATTCATTGTTATCTTGTTTTCTAAAAGCTCAGCTTTGTAATCCATTTTCACGTTGGCACTTATGTTTTTTTGCAATATGTATGTCCAATACGTCTCTGGCAAACAGATAAGGTCGTAAGAGAGAATTACATTCAACTGACATTATTAACAAAGCGCTAATTACGTGGACAATATCCTCACTGCTTGCCTTGCAAAGCTATCATTTGTTGCTGACGTTTGTACACTCTCTCTTTGGCGTTTGTTTATTAAATCTCCTGTTCTTATATTGCACATTTATAAATATCTGTTTTCTGGCGAATGTTTGAAGCAAAAATTAAGTGCTGCAATGTGATATCCAAATACTTACTGGATGGACAAGCCTCTTTCTCCATTCACCCTTGATTTGTAAGGTATGTCTACTTCCTGGTTTGAATGCAAGTAGACATCCATTTTCAGAATCTTTTTCGTCTGAAACTTTATTTCAATAACGTACAATTCAGCAGGTGCAAAGCCTACTGAAAGCTAGTTATCATCATCGATTAAACTTATACTTTAATCCTGTAATTTCATTTGATGACTTGCCTTGCATAAAACGTAGAAAATAGCATGACGTCTTACAAAAAAACTGAGAGATGAGTCCAGTGTCAGCTCATTGAGTGCTTCATCAAATTTATCAGCATGTCAGCGATATCGTCATTAGTTCATTCCAACTTTTACATAGGAACGAACCAGGACATAACGGTTTCACTAAGACTAAGCTAAAGCAGATTAAGGTTTAACTGTAAATTTTGGTCAGACTTTACGGCTCCTCATTTCTTCGAATCTTACCCCATTAAACCAAAATAATAAGGTTTTATTGTGATTAAATTCTTATGCCTGAGCAGGTGCCTTTTATATTGAATAACAGAATATCGTTATCTGTTATTTCAAAATATTCAAGCAATATAATATTGAGCAGTAGAAATTGGTGTATAGGCAGGAAAACGAAGTTTAATTAGGAAACAAAGTACAAGTACTGTGACGATAAACATATTGTATATGACGAGGAGAACACTCCAATAAGAGGGCCATAATCATTTCTTAACTTTTCAAAGATATTCAATTCTTCATAATCAGAATTTTTTTCAGCCTGAACACTGAAATCTGTACACTACAGTGGATCACATGAGAGCTGGAAAGCGGTCTTCAAGATGAAAGAACGACCGAATCCGTTCGAAAGAACGAAAAATAACTTTAACTTTAGTATCTTGATAGCACTGTTTAATAACTCTGCATGTTCGAGTTTTAAACTATACCTCCCTAGATACAGTGTTTTAAAAGTGATGTTTTAGTTTCTTGAAGAGCAGAGCACTTAGGTTCAAACTTATTATCCAGAAAAGATTTAATAAGAAAATCAGTAAATCCTATAGGAAATCTATGTTTCAATAAGATATTCTTAACTAGAACAATCTCCTCGTGGAAAGTTTGATACGTAGGACATACGAGGAAATCTCGATGTACCAAGACACTAGTCAGATCGCTTTTGTAATTATTGGGGTATTATTGTAAGTATAAAGGCCAGTAAATGTCTTTTTTCTGTATGGCCTTTGTACTCATTTTTCTAGTCTGGCCCGCAATAATCACAAAAACAATCTGATTAGTGTGAGATTTCAGTTATTTCGAATTCAGTGTTCAGGCTACCATGCCTCTTATTTTGATAAAACATCGCGCAACTTAATAACACGCTGAAGGGAGCATTTGGGTATTAAAAACGTGAGTCGAAAAATACAGACGGTCCCTCAGCCATCTTAGACCACGTTAATGAAACAGGACACCCAGCATCACTGAAAGATTTCTCGGTGTTGGATAGAGCTCACAACGATTTTGACTTCCTTATTTTACGCTACCACCCCTCTCTTAACTCCCAACAGTCTTCTATCCATTTAGTTCCTTTTTGACCATATCCCCTGGGGCCTTTCTTTTTTGCTTTTGGTTTACTTTTTATTGCTGGTTTTCTTTGTTTTTGTTTGTTTGTTTTTTATACCCCACATTCTTGTGCTTTCCCACATTCTTGTTTTCACTAAAAAATTATGTTTCTCCTTTACTGTATTCTGTCAATACTCCTACAACTCATTGTAACACCAATTTCTGACCAAACAAAGCTTCTGATGATGAAGAATGGAATGTCTTTGAAAAGTTAAGAAATGACTATGGCCTTTTTAATGGAGTGTCCTCCTTGTCATATACAATATGTTTATCGTCACAGTACTTGTACTTCGTTTCCTAATATTGAGCAGTGTTACATTATGCTGAGAGATGCTGCTTAAAACTCAACACAAAGCAAGTAGTATTTAGATTAAGCATAACTAATGGAGAAGAATTTGATTTAATTGGAACAAATACCTACAAAGGAACAAATACCTACAAAAAAGCTCATCCAAAATGGGTTGCTGAACCACTGGCAGATCGTGCTGTTCTTACGCCAGGTGAAACTTTTTTGACCGAGAAATAGCTTATGCATAGCCATTACATTGACATAACGAGAATAGGTGGCAAATTTAAAGCATATCATTTCCTTCTGTGAAAAATACCTTTAGTTGATTAGGCCAAATGCACGGTTTCTATTTTTTTTAAAGGTCTCTCAGTACCAAGCCTCTTTTTCTTACATGGTTGACAATAATATGAGCACCATAATCTGTATTCGTTTTCCTGTGAACACCCGAAAATTCAGGAAAATTGCAAACAAGGGACATGCTATTGCCTTTCATAATAACAGCATGGTTCTTTGCTCAAAATAGTGATACGAAACTTCATATTTTTTGCACTGTTGCTACTAAGTAAGCATCAAAAGAAATACAACGTTGAAAAAATATAGCATAATTATCATAATCATCCAGTAAATAACAGAAAAGGATAGTTCAACCATTTTAATATTTTGAGATAAAGCAGATGTAAAATAATTTCGGATTCTTAATTCTAGCCAAAGAAAACAAGTATTGATTCAGCAAACAAGATATATTTCCTTGATTTTAGCTGATTTGAAAAGGTAGAAAAGTAAACTTTTGTAGGTTTGACTAACCCTTTGGCCGCGGCGCCATTTACGTTTGGTGCTTTTTAACATTTTATTCGGGCAAATTCGTTTATAAAAAGCTTTAAATTGGTTTTCCGGTTCTTGTGGTTAAAGGTCTTTTTCAAAGATATTTAATGACCACGAAATTTTAGTCCGCAATGTTCATGCTATCTGTGTTTTAAGCCCAGGCTTTCCTTTTGACCGATGTTGGTTTAAAGGTAATAATTGCTCTGAAAAAAAGAGGTTTTTAAGCATGCTGATGCTGCTGATACCAGTGGGGGTAGATTTACAATGAAAGCATATCATGAAAGTGACCGGGGAATTTACCAAAAGTTACTGTTCTTTAGATTTTCCTGGTTTCAATTTTCTTTTCTTTGTTTAGATTCAAAGATTTGACCTATGTAAAGGTTTCTGTTATCTAGATCAGCCCCTGAAAAGCACACAGGGACATTTAGGATACGTTTTGTTTTCTTTGCATCTTAACTAAACTCAGGGAAGATTGCAACCAAAGAGCAGGTAACAAATCAATGGAAGAATACCTTCATGACTTAGTTCAATTTTCAGAACTTGCTAAAACGGTTAGTGGGTGAAGAAGAACTGAGAAGAGCATACATAATGCTCATTTCAAAGTAAAAGTATAAAAGTAAAACTGCTGCTGACTCTGAATCAGTTTATGTGTACCAACAACTTCTCAAATGTCGACATATCTTTTTATCTATGATGGCATTAAACTTATTGACTTTACTGACGTGTTAAGGATAAAAAACGCATATTGTAATGATACTGTGAATAAAATTATTCATAATTACAATATGTTTAATTTAATTGTTTGTTTACTTGCGACAGTAATCATTTTGAATGAAGGATCCCCCAGCTGAATTACAGTCATGGGTCGCTGGAGATGTGAATTAATTCCTGACCTCAGTTGTCATATATCTCTCGTACTATCTATCTATCTATCTATCTATCTATCTATCTATCTATCTATCTATCTATCTATCTATCTATCTATCTATCTA
>JANTCA010075485.1:0-15087 GCA_024741275.1 Chironex yamaguchii
AAATTCATTAATTTTTTCTGTGTTTCGGCTTAAGCCTTCATCAGTGTCAGATATTTGTAATACCTCAACATATATATTTACATCATATATATATATTGAAGAGTTTCCTGAAGAAGAATTATTCGAGATGTTAAAAAGTATTTATTTCTTGTAATTTATATATATTTAATAAACATGGATGATTGAGCTCTTGACATACCACATTACCACAATAGCTGCACTAAGTAGCCGACTGGGCTCGAACTTGCAATCCTCAGACTTAAAAGCCAACACTCAAACCGCCGTGCCATCACGGCACAAAGGTTTGGTGAGGGACATTCAAAGTCCTTGGTATCACGAGACGAAACCCAGCGGTGGGTAAGGGGATATTCATTAATTTTTCTGTGTTTCGGCTTAAGCCTTCATCTGTGTCAGATATTTGTAATACCTCAACAGACACAGTGCTTTTTATATATTTGTCAAGAGTGGAGCATTACCACAATAGCTGCACTAATAGATATAGATATATATATGTATATATAGATATATATATGCTTAACTCATTGAGATATATATGCTTGACTCATTGGGATAGTAAGAAAAGGTTTCGACGTAGACGGATTGACGATCCAGCTATGCCCATTTACCCGATAATGTTCGTTGTAATACGTTTTGGTGCATTCGGAATAAATGTTGGCCTATGGTAGAATCTCATGTTTTGGCAGTCAAATTATTTGAGCTTCGCAAGCGCGAGATGGCTGTTCTCTAGCAGGATATGATGCTTGGCGTAAACTGGTGGAACATGTTTGATCCGGTCAACCAATCTTTGAAAAGTGCGACCTACATACCGAGTTTCACATTAGCAGATATTGGCATCTACTAAGCTTTTTGTGTGGTATGTACGCAACCCTTGTCCGCAATGTCGCCAATTGTCAAGGCGATTTTTAAATTTTGTACCACGAAAAGGTTATTGAAGAAGAGAATAATTGATGAATAATGTCATTCATTATGGCCACCCAACGGAGCGACCTTTTACTCTCATGGATGACATGAGCGAACATGTCGAAGGTACAAAGACTTACTTCCTTAGAAACGGAGGAGCTTAGCAGACAGACGATTTTTACAATACAAAAATGTCTGCGAATTTCAAGGAAGCTAAATTATATATATACGTTTTCTCGTCAAGGTTCATTAAACACCTCTCTTATTTTCTGTAAATTTTATAAATGTCTTGTTACAACAAAACTTAATTGAAAAACTTCACTTGAGTGTTGCTCGTTGTGCATACTGCGAATTGGATACCCACTGCCTTGGTGGGGACTTAACGCTACATACGTCTTTGGCCCTGTAAGTACGCTACTGCAATGTATTACAAACTTTAAAGGCTAAAAACAGCTTCAAGGAAATTCTATACTATCGTTACGCATATTGTTTACAACATTATCTAACAGCCTGTTAACATGAGGTGGACTGGCTCACTCTGGTGGCATCGATTTATCTTACGTTTACATGAAACGAATCTAATCCCTCTCGGGTGGCATAACCTCTCCTTCGCATTATCTCTGTTTTGACGCAGAGATCGTGTTGTCAGCCACTATTGATTCAGTGATGAAAAAATGGTTTGGCGCCAAAATTTTGTGCACATGCGTACAAAGGTAATTTCTATTCCACAAAAAATCGTTTGCACGGCTTAATTCTTATCCCATCTGAGGCTGATCTCACCAACGTTTCTCACAAATCTCGCCTAAATGGGCAGACCCACTGTTGATGTAAACACAAAGATTAATTTGCATAGAAAAATTAAGAACAGGCACATCTCACCTAAGTTAGCCAGCCCACTTCATGTCGTTGGCTCTAAGACAATTGGTAAGTTGTAAAGTTAGCGCAATCATTACTATGATCTCAGTATTATACTCGGTTTGCAAATTCATGGCGGCACATTTAATTTAGACAGTGTACAGAATTCTAGTAGGACACAGTAAAATGTTCTGCGGTCCTGTTCATGGCAAAAAATTAAATCTTACGTTTTGCACCCTACCAGCAAATGTCCGTATTATACATCCAAGTACTTTTTAGAAAACAAAACATCATTGCCCATCCAATACATAGAGTGTTTTACAAGAAAACAAGACTTAAGGTAGATTTGAATGAGACGAATTGACTCCGGTTTGCATTACGAAATCAAAGTTTTGTGCACTTCTTGGCTACGCATTTCCGTTCTGTCTCTAGAAAAATAAGCACCTGCCTCCACATTGTACATCTGTCATGACTAGACTCTCACTATTAAGTTTTTACGAAATGTAAACTGTACCTTACTGCCGGATTATCAACAATTAAATCTATCAACCACCACCCCTGCTACAGATGATACGCATGCCCCCTGCTACGCATGCCCTCATTTCCGGCATCTTAAAAAAGGAAACTTTTCAACGTCCTTTGCCTTGCCTTAGGTTTAACCATCATCTCTGCAAATACCAGCAAATGTGAAACCTTTAACTACTCTCAAGCAATAGCACTTTCGGTAAGTAAATACATAACCGTCTGATCCGTTCAATCAATAGGAAACAAAAGAAATAAACACAATAACAAGGCGGACCAAATAATGTTTGAGAATATCCAGTCTCTTACCGACTCCAAACTTACAAAATTGAATGAAATCCCACTTACTGTAAGTAATATGGCCCTGCAAAATGTTTACGCTGATGCGGAAACTTCGAAATAAAACGCCAACCTCCCTTAAAACCTCGTACTCTATATGTTTTAAAACGATACATACCAAGCGTCTGGCACTCGTCCAGTCCTGAACACGACAATTATAATCAGATGTCGATGAGATGCTAATCACGCTATTCGCAAAATACAATCTACGAGTGACATTCACTTTACATAAACACACAACACAGAACACACTACTTTACCATTGCCTTTTGCTGACTGACAGAGGGGCTGAACTGGAAAATAATGCACAAGTCGAAAAGAACACGACGTATATCTTTGCAGTACTCGCAGTGTTGGAAGAAGAGCTGAAAATAGGCAAAAACTGTCAACACCTTACAATCGGCCAAGCATTTGATATCCTCACTTACTTATCATAGCTTTGGCTCTGCCATTTGTACAAGTTTACATTAGCGGCATTTCCAAAAAACCTGGTTACAAGGCAACTCCAAGCAAACACAACAAACACAAATATACGGTTCCTTAGGTAATAAAACTCCAGTCTACAAGACAGAGAGACCTGGGAATTTCTTCCTTTGAACAATTCATATTCTACTGCAGCACGATCATACACTGCGTATGCTAGAAAGCAAAGTATCCCTGGTGTCTTCACGATGGTTTTGCTCGATCTGCTACAAAGCAGTATGAAAATAAGTAGTTCAACGACAAGCAGCGAGGGAAGTGTAGTCAAACATAATATTCTCCTCACAACCTAAACAATCTTAATTCCTTCCAGATAATTAGTTGTACAGCGCTATTCGACTACACAAGTCGCGAGAAATAAAAGATCCGGAATTCAATAGCATAAGTTAAAAGTCATTCTGTCACTCAGTTCTACTTAAGTACCAGCTTAACTAGATCTGAAGGGCGATGGGGATTTCCCCTTATCTTTGATACGTCTACCTTAATGAATCGGAGCAGCTAATCTTGGAAGTACTGAATAATACTCGCAAGGTATTTCCATCTGAATAGTTGGTTTTACAATATACATATCTCAGGATTCAAGACGCCTAGTTTCAAAGACGAAGCTAACACATGAAAAGTAAAATACTGTTACAACTGTACATGCCATCTATTTTATGCTTAATTGTTGTGTGGAATTTCAACACAATATGACCTACTTCACTCTACTTCTGTCGTCCACGTTTACGCAAGAGGGTAAATTTTGACTATACGCAACAACTATAGTTGACAGGGGGGTCGCAAACCTGTCGTAAAGGCGCAGAGAACTTTCGTGAAAATGTTAACGCAACAGATAGTTTAAAGTTACTGAGAGAAGTAAACTATTTGAAATGAACACCCAATACGCAACTCTCTGCAATCGATGGCACTGGTGTTTCCCCTCGAAAATCGTAACAACAAGATCAACAATCGGAACAATAACAAGAATTACCGAAATGCTAGAGTAGGATTTAGGATAGTGGCCACAGTGACTAACTTGGTCGTTTGTTAAGTAGCACTGGAAAGAAACAAAAAACAATCAGTGTTCACATAATACCATTTTTGGTGACTGGCATAAATGAAGAGGTGGTCACGGTTGGTATTCCAATTTCTTCAATATGATTATGGCTACTTGTGTGATTACCATAACGACCAATAGATGACTCAGGATAGTTCTGCGGCATAACTGCCATCACTTCAGCGATTTTCCCTTTCAGTATCTCGATCTCTCTCTCCTTTCCAGCCAGTTGTCCTTGAGTAATTTCAAGCTGCCGGCGTGTATCTCCAAGTGCTGAAAACAAGTCAAGCTTAAGCCTCGTTTCAGAACTGAGACTGTTTTCCAAGTGCGTGTTCTTGCCTTGCATTGCAGTTAGTGCTGAGTAGAGTAACTCGGTTTCCTTTTTTAATTTTTGACTATCATTCTCCTGTGATTGTTTCTTTATCAGCTGGTTATCTTTCTCCACTTCCTTAAGTTTTTGCTCAAGTTCACTTATCTTACTCTGGGTCCCAGCTAACTCCTGCTCCAATTCTTGGCGCTTTGCAATGCAGGCATCGTGGTTTTCCTTCACTGCAGACCCTTCTTGTTCCTGAGCTTTGTTCTTCCGTCGCGTCTCTTTCAGTTGAAGTTCAAGATTCGTCTTCGATTCTTTCTCAGTTTTGAGCTTCCTTTCAAGGGTTGTGATGATACCTTTGTCCTGTTTGCTCATAGTGCTTAACGAACTGATCCTGTTAAGTAAAAATGTCAGAGAGAACATTTACGATGAGGCATATCTCGATCAAGTATAAAATCAAAAACTTCGCCGCCGTTTTCAAGAAGACGACCATCCATCTGCGAATTTTTTTACCTACGAGGCCTTAGCCATACCACGGATCATTTTCCGTAACTCGGCAACATTCCATATCATAACGGCAGGTTGCATTTCACTACCGTGACTGTTAACTTCACTACTTCGCTGCCAAGACAAGCCACTACGTAATCTGGTCGTTATCTCCGTCTAGTTAACATGAATTTGAAAAGACTTTCCACTTCATTCTTTTAGTGGGGCGTGCTCCGAGCAAAGCAAACGGCTGTCACTAAGAACAATTTCAAGCCCAAAGCTAACTTTTGAGATTGATCATTTCCGTCCTATAAATATATTGGCAGCCAATATGTTGCACTCATTAAGCTACTTTTAATCATATGTATCTCGTATCAATTTTCGCACAATGTAATCCATCAGCTGCCTTAGCAAAATCATCAAGTTTGACTGACTTATATCCTGAATACAAAGTTTATGCTAACACTGTCCGAGAAAATTATAGCGCGAATGTCTTGAAACAAATCTTGCCATCGCAGTCATTACAGTTCCTATGTCATGTAAGCAGTAAATTTCTCTATTTCTCAAATTTAAATAACATGGTGCCATTGGAACATTGTAAATGTCTCTTCTCCATAGAACCTGCCAGTACAAACTGCGCCCTGACCTCTGTAATTTAAGCTATTTATGCTAACATTCTTACTCTGACTCTTTCAGTACAACACTAATGATTTGACTCGTATTACAGTTTGCAAGTACAATGAATTTGACTGACTAATCGGCCACCGATTAACTGGTCGTCTAATATCGGCCGATTTCTGATTATTCCAGACTTTGTGCTATGAAGAGCAGTTAGTTGTCTAATGTCTCGGTTGGTCAGTATGTTCGTTTTCGTTGGACATAACTAATCTCCTTTCACGTAAAGTTAAGGAAATTTAGGAATGCTTTACTTAGTGAGGCGCTCATTGGACGACGCGAAAACGTATATTTATGGTATTGAAATAACAAGCGATTTCCTCGACGCAATAAATTGACTAGAAGAATGCTGGCACCTCCACCAACTAGCGTAGCTAGTGAACGGCTGTTTAGTATGGCAGGAAAAGTAGCGACAAATTTACGCAACAAGTTGAAACCCGAAAAGACAGAAGAACTCGTCGTCATAAAGGAAACGCTGAACTGTCGGATTTTCAATACTGAGTGAGTGAATGTACGCAATTTCTGATTTTGTGAATCATAGGCTCACTCAGATCGTAACCCATTTGCCTTTATACATAATCATGTTACAATAAATGAAAACTATACTTACGCAAAAAATAACTTGTGGTAAAGAGTAATTGAAACTGGCTAATTTGAACCATTAGCTATTGTTCTTGTGGGACTGCGAGATCGGCAGATACTTTCAAATAATCAGACAATACAGACTATTTGGGCAGATTATCGGCCAATAATCGGTAGATCCCTAATAAATTTATAGATATATTCGTAGCAAATTTAATGTTTTAATTTAAAATTCTTTCTAACATTCTGTAAAGCAGTTCTACAATGCCATGTCGGAGTCAAAATGTAACATATCACGTAGCAGCAAATCAATATTGACTCCAAAAATCTGCTCAAGATTGTAAACCGTACTAAAATCTTCAACCACACTGCAACATTTCAGCCACAAGCCTTCTATTACAAGTCATTGTATCTCCCACAATAAATATTAAGATAACTGCTATTACCTTTATGAGTAAATACATTATAAAGGATAACAGCGGGCGTTTGCAGCTAAGAATTTCCTGACACACAGATACACAAAACAAAAACGAGCATCAAAATTGTTTAGACAAGTGAACCTACTTCTGTTGGAAACTTTCATTCTCGTTCTTAACTCTTGCGATTTCTGATTTGAGGTATCGTTCACATGCATGACTGTTATTGAGTTGGACCCGCAATTCCGACTCTAATTGCCGGCTAGAAACCAATTCACATCGGGTCCGTTTCAAATCTGATTCTAACTGTATTATTTGTTGATCAGATCGTCGTCTAAAATGCAAAAAAGAGATACAGTACACAAACAAACAAGCACATCAGTTTTTCCCGCTTCAAAGAGCGATAAAAACTTTAAATAAAAAAACAAATAAGAAAACAACATCTCACTCATGTTTCTGCATCACTTGTTTCGCCAGACAGAGAATAAAATTTCTCTCTTCTTTAAGTTGAGATGAATGTATTGTAGTGATAATATTCATTCAAGAAGTCGACAAATGGTTTCACCAGGCTGCCTCTGCAGGCATAAATATCACTGTATATAGGACGTTTTCTCATCGTCAAAATTTTCTTAGCTTGATATAAGTGTATTGTTCCGCAGGCCTCGCTTCAGTTGTGTAGAAGTGCCAAGTTTCAGAATCTTGTGAAGAGCCAGATGATCAAATAGCCTACTTAATAACGATAACTTAATCAAGATTTCCGACATTTCTTGTCTATAATGTAAGAAATGTTGCTGTCCTTACTTTAACCTACAAATTTCATTTATCAGCCCAAACTCCCAAGCCCTACTGCGTCTAGTTTTGTTCTTCGGGTTATTGCAAAATTCACGGACAACAAGCTAACTGAATCCGGTAACATGATTTCTTAGCAAATAAACAGCCTTACTTTTGCCGTAAATGAATAACTCAATAAATCGATAGGCAAACGAATGACTTAACAAACGAATAAATGAACGAACGAATGAGTAAAGAAACAATAATATATAATCAATTGCAAGGCTTTTGAAAGGGAAGAAAAAAACTAAAACTTCCCTTTCATACCTTACCTTACATAGTAGTTCAACAACTTACCTAGCAATCTGTTCTTCTCTAAGTTTTAATTGCAAAGTATCAGTTGAAGATTTAAGTTCGCGAGGCTAAGTATGGGAAGGAAAATCAGACAATAAAGAATGAAGATATCCCGTAGACTCTTGAAACTTCAAGCTTGAAATAATGTCATGGGTAATAAACACAGTAACAAATGACTAGAGTAGAATCAAGGACGGTCTGCTGAGCCAAGCCACACAACATGGGAGCCAAAATGAATCAGTAAATGAACAAGTGAATAATAAATGAATGGATGAATGAATGAATGAATGAATAAATGAATGAATGAATGAATGAATGAATGAATGAATGAGTGAGTGAAGAAATGAATGAAGAAACGAATGAATGGATTAATGAATGAATGAATGATGAATGAATGAATGAATGAAGAAATGAATGAAGAAATGAATGAAGAAATGAATGAAGAAATGAATGAAGAAATGAACGAATAAATGAATGAATAAATAAATTAATTAATGAAGCAACTACTGAATGCCTACACAAAAAAATAATACAACAGAAAAATACAACAGAACAAGGAAATAGATGAACAAGCCAACCAACAAACTGAGACGACAGACGCACGTTTCATCCATAACATGACAGTGGGCATTCAAAGACTTCCAATAAATCATAATAAACTACAAATGTAATGCCTACAAGAGAAGAATAAAACTAACATAGTACAAGCCAGAGGAATTCCACATTGTATTCTTATAGGATAGCCCACTGGGCTAGAAAGCTAAGAAGAACCCTCTACCTAAAAGGTGCAACGTCAGAATAAAAAAACCCTCATCCTCCCCAGAACACCAAAACCCACCAAAAAGGGCACAGAAAAACACCACAAAAGAGAGCAAGAACCAAAACCAAAACAACAAGAGTAGCATACCACACCAGGATACTTGAAAAGCAACTTTATACGTTCTACTCTCTAATGCATAACTTTTTAAATAACATATGTAGCAATACCAAACCAATCATGAAAAACCAACAAACGCATACCGGTTTTGGCGAACTATTCTGGCTGCTCCTCAGGCTACTGCTGGCTGTTGATTCTTCACTATCTGATATCTCCTCATCCTCTACATCGCTTTTATTTAAATTTTTACTCCATGATCGCTTAGAATCTGCACTAGAATACCTTCCTGCATGAGAAGCTACTTTCCCATTTATTATTTTTGCTCCACCAGAATCAACATCAATCAGTCCAAATCGTTTAGCACCATTTTCACTTATGGAATTCTTAATCGGAAACGAGCTCAATAGTTCGAGATCAGTATAAGAAAGATTTCCTTGTTTTTCCTCCATGTCCGCTTTAAGATCTGATAACTTAAGACCGCGCTTACTGGCTTCTTTGGCCAGAAGCGCCTCAATGTCCGTTTTGGTGTTGATTCCATTTGTAAGTAAGGGTGTTCCATTCTTACGATGAACTAAATTCACATTATCATCAAGAGATTTTGGTAACAGGGCTAAAAGGCAAGTGACACGACAGTACAAAATTAATACAGAATCAAATTCTGTTTCCAGAACAAAATATGAAACTCAATAGGAGGCTTAATGGGAATATCTGAGAGTCTGATATCCACAATCATGAATTAATAATTTCTTATAAGACATAACTCAAGCAAGCCTGACTGATACTAAATTATGGTTAGGAAAGAGTAAAAGGAATGATTTACACATTCTACCTTCCGCAACTTGAATCCGTCTGTCTTTAATAAAACGAATAAAATGTGAAATATGTACAGGATAGGCATTTAAGCGAAGTTACAGCTTAGTTTTAACACCAGTAATAGATTTCTGCAAAATCCCAGAAAAAGGGGTGCGGTTCAAATGACAGCAACAAAATGCTTAAAGGCCATTCTGCAGTGTGCGGCAACTGCATGCACGAGGCAATTTCCATTAGATTAAAATGCGCCCAGATAATTAGGCCTCGCAAGAGCACATGAATGAATGAAAAAGTAAGCAAAAATATGCCTTTGTAGTTTTAGTTTGTTACACTAAACCCAACTTTAGATTTGTAGTGAATTCTATACTGTTTACGTTTATATAAAACACGTTTAAAGTGAAACAAATAATCCATGATAACAAAACATTATCACATTGTCCTGGAATATGTAACTATGTTTAATATGGTAGTGTTTACTATCTTGCAAATTATTCAAATCTATTCTGTAATTTTCACACAGAATAAAACTAACTGTTGAGCCCCCCACCTCCCCCCACCCCCTGCAACCGAGAAAATCAGGCAGGAACAGTCCATTACTTCAGTCAGGAAATTTGTCCTGGCTTGAAGGAATGGAATTGCACGGTTGCCTCTGAGGATGTCCAGGTCACACTTGAAACGATTTTGAATGTGTAAACTAAAGTCCAAGCAAATGACCTAAGCCAATGGTCCATCATTTCTGACGAAGTAGTCAACTTTTTGTAAAAGCTTTAAACTGCCTTAAATGAAAATGGCATATTTAGATTGAAAAAACACAAGACGTATACATTAACAAGGACAAACATGAACTGTTGCATTTCAGACCAAATAAAGCAACAAAAACTGTCTAACAAGATTTTTCTCATTAGCCACATTACGAGTTAGCCTAAGAAAAGGTGCTTGGTTGAGCTTAAAAACTGACAGATAAGTAAGTTCCATATAGCTGGAGGAAATTACTTGGCTTTTGTACGGAGCACCAAGTAAGATACTGAGTAAACACGCAGGAGGAGACATAATCTGTATTGAGATCAAAATGACACAGCATGTAATCACATCGCCATGGCCATGGACAAAATAACGTTATTGAGAAATACCAATACTAAAAGAGTACTAAACCCTTGGAAGTGACTAGTGATCATAAATAACCCAGTTATCAAGTTGTATACTCGGTGTCAACACTGCTTGTTCCTAAGTAGTGAGAATGTTTTAAGCTAATGGCATAAATAACTAATCTAGCTATGGGAACTAGACCACAGCATCCCCTAGTAAGCTGGTGACAAGTTACCTTTTTCCTGCGGTTGTTTTTCTTGCATTTCAATAGGTAAAGCATATGATACAAGTTGCATGTAGAATGTATTTTCTTTTGACACTTCTTCTTGTTTATACTACAGATAAAAGAAAAAAAGAAGGGCAGCGTGACCGTAGGAAAAAGAGTTTCAAGCAACCAATTATCAAAACTCAAACTGGCTTTGGCTACATCATGTAACGCAGAGCACACTTGAAATTTGGGTTCTTTCAATTAGAGGACATGCAGCCATCGTCACTTAAAGGGACTTCTACTTTGCTTTCATGACGATGGTCCTTGTAAGAGACTTTTTATAGGCCATCTTTCCCGTGTTACATACATGTTTAATAACACAATTGGCACATCTCATTAGTGCAGCAGAGTTTTCTTGCATCCAAAAATGCCTTTGTTAATCAAATAACTTGCAATACAAGCAACAAAAGTTTCTATTTACAAACATACCAATGTTTGTCACCAAAACGTTGTCCAAGCATTCTATTTACCTTACAGTAGACAAGCAGATTCATCACTCCATATTCATTATCAATTTGCTATACATTCACCTGACACCACTAAACTACTGTCAAGTTCAGTTTGCCAGGTGTAATTCAAGACAGCTCAAGTGTTTGTGGTAACAGTCAAACAATGAACTGGAACTCACCTGTCTAATTTTAAAACCAACATAGCTTTTAAAACCATATCCTAGACTCACTACAGGATATCCAATACTGAAGGATAAAAGGAAAGACATAGGAGTTAAAAATAAGTTGGAAAGGAAAACAAATTTAAATTCGTAATAGCTTTCTAGAATTGATGTAGGGACCAATGTAAGGATTAATATTGAAAGTAAGAACTGAGTTAGGTGATGAAAGACCGTGCTGTATGGCATTCTATTTTTGCTTACTTCCAAAGGATGATGATCAACTATACTTTTGAAACACCCTTCACAGCTACTGCACTGGTATGGAACACAACTAATGAAGCTGAAATAACCTGAGCTTTGACAAAAACATAGTTACTAATGTTCTAACCCACAAACTTACCAAACTTACTGGTTGACTGACTATAAATCTATATACCACTGGCACATCAACCCAACTACCTACCTACTAATGGACTTACCCATATTTTTCATTAAACATTTCAACTCTTGGAAAAGTTCTGATAGACACATGTTAAAACATCAACTGGCAGTCCTGTTTGTTATACAATATCTGTATATATAGTCATATATATATAATATATCCTGACTTTTTTGGACTTTTTACCCAACTCTCTACAAGGATCATCTAATTCATTTCATATACTTGAATAAAGTATAAAAGAAGAGCCAGCATTTTTGCTCACTATCCTTTAGTCAGACTCTCCTACTCTCCATCAAAAAGATGATCTTCGGAATAAATTCCAGGATAGCCTAACACTTGACTACAAGGGATTGCCTTCCAGGTATAAGCAGACCAGTCATCCAAGACCAGAAAATGATAGCACGGTGTGGAATCTGTTGTACAGACTTAAAATGTGACTTACCAATGCGCAGCAAAAGGCCTGCACAAATCCAAATGAAAGGGCAGAGATTTTAATTCTCTGAGCCTAACTGAAGCCTCTACATACACAAACAACAGCCATAAAACCACTGTCGGAAGACAGGGCCCTCGATCTGGGAACGAACAAAAATATCAAGTTGTATAATTCTGCCTTAAGACAAACAATCACTGACAAAAAAATATCCAACAAGGAGAAAGAGAGCAAAAGTTCGAATTGTGTGAAACAGTGGAAAAAACCTTGAAACAAACTCAACCAAGAACTGGTTTAAATGTCTCTTTTTGAGACTTCAATATGTATATATATAATTGTAAATGAGCATAACATATACAATCTACTACTACCCAGGTATTGGCATTACTGTGGCCCAAAATGAAACATGAACATGACCAGAAAAACGGGAATTCTGACAAAACCCCTAGTGCGTAGTAATGCGCCACATCAAAATCAAGGATGGAAAAACAGATGCTTTCATGTGCATTTGAATTGTCTAACTAATATATATTTTTCAGTGATTCTTCATGATTCCATCTCCATTGAAGAGGTTACATTTTTCTGGTCAATTACCATAATAAACAGGTTCAATAATATTTTGCTTACCTGTACTCCATACAAATTGTACCCAAACATAAGTGCTTGCAGCAAAAAAGAGCCAATGTACAGGAAGAAGCACCAGGCACAACAGATCTGAACACATTGTAATAAGTAGGAACAGCACAGTGAGACCCTAAAAAATGAAAGTTGTAAACCATATAATCTTTCTTTTCTTTATGATCAATCAGCAAAGTATATTACGATTTAAAAATTCTTTTATTAAATACACTTAAGGTATATAGTTTGATGTCCTATTTTGTAATACAGCCATTATTTCAGTCCTGCTTTACTTATGAATATACAGAAAGATGATTTTGATCATCTAGACCTCTTGACCAAACAAAATGAAGATGCCTTAGTTATGTCTTGAAGTACAATCAAAACCTGGAATGTTACTGCTTAAAAGATTACAAATGTGTTCCCTTCACTTCAATCTCTGCAAAGAATGTCTTTGGCAAAAAAGTCATCACAATATTTAATTTACATTCAAGGATTCCACTAGTGAAGTTAGCTTCTCAGATATCTTAGAAAATCAGGTAGTGTACTTTTGTACAAGAAATCCTGTCACCCAGCACATTTTAAAAGGACAATATGTTACGGTCAGGGAATGAGATTACAAAGAGTTTGTTCAGATGATGGTAATTTTGAAAGAAAACAGAACCGGAACATTAGTTTGTGAAGAGAGGATACAACAAAGGTATAAGAGCAAGTAGATAGTACTAGAGGATTAGATAGGCCAGGGTTTCTTGAGGAGAAATGGAAACATAGATGCAGAAAAGGCAAGAATTTCATTTGTTACAGGGTATCATCCAGTTCTTAATTGTACTAGGAATACTCTTGGTCGATTACAAAACATATTAAGAAAGTCAGATGAATGTAAAGAATTTTTTTAGAGGAACCTATTTACACAGGCTAGGAACCTTAGAGGCCAACGAGTTAGCACTATATTACCTTCAGTTATAGAGGCAGTTTTCGGTGTAGTCAAAGTAGATGTAAGACATGCCAGCTTTTAGTGGACTGGGATAGTTTTCAATTCAGAGAGGCAATACTGAATTGACTATAGGCTAGACTTTGATTCATCACATACATTAGTCTATATATATATGTTAGAATGCTTTGTTTGCAGATAAGATAAAAAGGTAGCAGTTATAATAAGCTTTAACAATTGCAGTGAATTTATTATCAAGTCTGACAGAGAAATACTAGTATCACAAGAAGTTCTTTTTACCATTTTTCGTCTGAAGGTCACCATGGATTTTTGGACAATATTAGACTTGGGTTTATAGATAAGCTATTTGGGAAGAACAGACACAAGGAATAATTTTAGTAGTTTAAATTAGATACCTTTAGACCTGAAGGACTTGGTAATAGAGCAGCAGGGACTTAGGCAGCATAATGCATGTGTTACATTTCATCTTTCTTTATATTAATTTGTTAATGTTGTTCCTCTAGGTGAAATTCATAGGACCCCTTTTCCCCATTCAATCATAGGCAAACCAGCTGTTCTTTTTTATTGTCCCATGTAGTTCAGTCCCGTGTACCCACTTTTAGCATTCGATCAGGAGACTTGACCCCAAACACAACCCTGGTCTAAAAGAGCCTAGTTGATCCTGACATAAATCTGGCTGGGGACCAGTCGGGGAAACTAATGCAGACTGCATTCCATTGTCCTATTGGGAAATCAAGAAGAACTAGCGTTTCTGGCAGTTTTGACTAAAACGTATTTGTTACCTCCATCTGGTAGAGCTGCCAGAGAGTGCATATTGAAAGTAGCATCAGAAATAACTGCTGGAAATCTTAGTCATCTCTAACCCAAAATGTGGCACAAGTATTGTTTTTAAATGTAATTTTCAGACACTTGGCTATAATAGTCTGGGACTGCCCACTGACAGGGATTGGGCAAATATGTGTTTGGTTCTGAAAATAATGTGCCATAATAAAATTATGATATTGATGACTCGAGGATTGACTCACAACGATGTTTGTTTTTTCATTTTTTGAAAGCTTATGTGAAGATTACATATTGCTTGATGCCAGTTTATGACTCATATAAGACTCAAGTATAACTCAAAAATGACAATATCAAAGGGTTAATTTTATATCTAATTTGTATAAATATGTATGTATGTATGTATGTATGTATGTATGTATGTAAGTAAGTATGTATGTATGTATGTATGTATGTATGTATGT
>JANTCA010075496.1:9348-61778 GCA_024741275.1 Chironex yamaguchii
CTTTGATTTTTAAATACATATGTTATCACTAGCTGCTTGATTTTTTAATATGACATTGTTTTATGGTAGCTTTGATTTTTAAATACATATGTTATCACTAGCTGCTTGATTTTTTAATATGACATTGTTTTATGGTAGCTTTGATTCTTTCTGTGGCTAGTGTATGTTGAAGTAGATTACCAAAAGGAACGATATAGTACAAACAATGAGTAATACTAAGATATGTATTTAATTGGCATAGTTTATTACTTTATATCCTTCTTGCTCATTCAGTATGCCTTAAACTAAGTCGGATGTCAGAAGCTCTCTAATTGCAAGTGGCATCCTTGTCATTTTGACAGATGGACACCCCGTTTCCAGTCGTTTCTACTTCATTCTTATGTAAAACATTTTCCTCTAGATCTTGTTCGAGATAGAATTCGAAACGTTTCTGATACTCATAAGAAGTTGGAATCAGAGCTAGCAAAGTTCGGCGATGGGGTAGCAACAAAGGTTGGTGTTTGTATGACCATTCTTGATGATAAAGTAACTAAACACCATTGGACTCTAATATTGTAACTGAAATATATAAAGAGTAACTGGATTCATTGGTAAGGAGAATGATTCATTCGTGAATTATTGACCAGCAGATCTTATTTATGCGATAAATATAAGGTATGTGTATAATGGATAGAGGGTTACCAATATTGAAATAACGTGCCCCTTCTAACGTAATGCAGCCTTCGCTTCGCCGTACCTTCAGAGCATCTATTTTTCTTTTGGCGATATAATTTTGTACCTCCTGCCTCGTCAATTCAAAATCTCAGTGCTTATCTACTGTTGTATTGCATCCCTCACTTTTCCTATGAGCTAGAATCCAACAATATTTTGATAGGCAGAGATTACGTTTGTGCATTCTTAGCATGTTCTATGCAAATTGGTATAGTGTCACAGAGAAGAGGAGATACTAAGGTAAGACTATTTTGCCTGCTTATATAAAGCATGATAGCAACAATTGCAATTCTAGCTAAAGAGAGTGGCGTTATGTGAGAAAATTCTAGAAAAGATACTGAGAGAAACAGAGATTTCCATTTATGGACCAGGTGAAAGAATACCTAAGTTGTCTTTTATGGACATCTTAAGACTGCATAAAGACAGGATTAATGGGAGTACCCAATGCATTTTTGTCACCAAAGGCTGAGACATGCAAGACACTTAAAGAATGAGGAAGAAGAATCTAAAACATATGCTTCCAGTGAAGATCAGACTGTTTCAATCACTGGTTTGTAGGAAACTCTCTGAACTTGCGAAAAAACAGCGTGAAAAGTGGACGAGATGACTCTATACTCTATCATGCGTAAAATAGATACATTATATTCAAACTTAAGATGCAGCTTGGCTGTAGACAGGTATTACACTTCCCCCGACAAATGATAATATTATCTTTCTTTTATTTATCGTTTTTGGTTCCTAGGAGCACCGTGGGCATCATATATGCCCTCATGCACAGCAAGGTACAACCACAGAGCAACGAAGTACGTTCAGACTATTTTTTAACTTATTCGTTACAGGTGTAACTTTGTTTGCATGCTTTACAATGTCGCAGACGTCAACTAGATGTTTTAAAATACAAACATCAAATAAAAATTTTGCATTTTCACTGTTACCTAGGTTGGCTTTATAATTTCATGCTAAACCTTTGCGAACGAATCAAAGCACTTTTCATCACCTGTTGTAATTTTCTTTATTATAGAAGCAATATATAGCGTAAATTGATTGAAATTGTGCAGAACTATCACCTTCCCTTGTTATCGTAAGACAAATTAATCACAACGTACTCCTAATTTTATTGGATTGGGTAGCGAAGCAGTGATGTGTATGATTCTTTTAAATTAGATAATTTTGCGTTGTAATAACTGGGCTGAATGTGGAAATATAATCTTGTTTTTAATGCTGATAACCTCCGTGCAGAACTATTGATGAAATATGCATTTTTACATGTATTTTGTTGCCTACATATCCAGTTGTTAAAACATTAGATTGGAATATCAATGTTTATTTTGCACATTTTGGCTAGTATAGCTAAAATATAGTAGCTATCTGCCATATCATGTAGTTCGATTGATCACTTTGTTCGGCCGTCTAAATTGCGAGGTAAAGAGGTAGCCGCCGGTCTGCGGCTTACTTGGTAAATGTTTAAATACCTTGCCATGTATGAGACTAAGAGACTGAATGCTAGATTCTCGGTATTTTCCACTTCATTGTAAAAGAATTGCTTTTAAATTGAAGCTTTAGATCATCTGGAGAGAGTTGCACAAAGGGAAAGGACATCCCCATACCCTATGCTGTCAATGGAAGAAGCCGTTAGTTTGATCCTTATGAACACCCCTGTTTTGGACAAAGAGGAAGTCAGTGACCTCCAAGGTGTATTTACGTTAACTTTTTACCTTCACGTTATTCGAGTCTTCACATTTTATTAAGTAAGCGTGACAAGGCTGATTATTCAGAAATCAAGTGAATAAAGTTTAAAAATGACATTTGATACGATTTGGCTTTTGACATTTCTTTATAGATATAAATTTGTAAGTATCGTAGTTTTCTTTTGTATTGAAATCTTGTGGTAAGAAAATTGTCCAGCAGATTGTCTGGTATTGCGCTTCATATGCTGTGTCTTTATTTCACTTTATCCGATGGTCAAAGCGTTATTGTATATTCCAAACTAGTCTGTTAATAATGTGATTTTTTTAATCGCCCTCTGGCACGTTTTTTATTTAGCTGGACTCGGACGAATCCTGGTCTCAGATGTTTACGCGAAAGAACCCCATCCTCCATTCCCAGCATCAATAAAAGATGGATATGCTGTAATTGGTGAGAGCAAAGGTGTTCTCAATATTTCTTAGTGATTTGAAAGTAATGACAAACTCATCTTTCATACTGTCTTTATTACGGGAATATTACCTGATCTTTACTGATACATAGTTTTGTCCTTGTTACATTCGTAACTGATTCTTGTTTCAAATTTATTTCTTTGTTTTCAAATATTTTCTTTTGTTTATTTCATCTCTGTTTGTTTACTGCTTCGGAGTTTAATTTTATTTTGGATTTCAGTGAGCACGTGCGAAGGTTCATTTAAATCATCTACTAAGTGTACTTTTTACCATACCAACATCATTGCCAGTTCTTGTTTGTTATTGGTACTTTAGAATAGTATGGATTTCTACTGCTGAGGAAAGTGAAATTTTTTTGTACCAAAGAGTTACCGATACTGTTTGAAGCTTAACTTATTCTTATATGAGAACACTGATGTTTTCTTCTGCCCTCTCTTTCAAGCTGCGGATGGTGTAGGAGAGAGGCAGGTGTTGGAGCCGATTATCGCCGGTGACCTGGTAAGTGCCGAGCTTCTTCCTGCGTTGTTTTTGACCATTCATTTTGTATTCCAGTGACTAGAATATGTAAGAATGTATCGGTTGGTCTGTTGATCACTTCATCCGCGACATTGAAATTTTGTTATGAGGTCTTGAAACCACGTTGTCTTTGAGAACTGTTTACGGTCATGTAATCTTTTTGCTGTGGTATGTAAAATACAACTTTGCCTCTTACTGAACAGTAACTTTCTGTTTTCAGGTAGATTTTACCCTTGTTATTGAAGTTGAAAATGTTCCTTTCCACATCATTTTGATGTATAAGGTGTCGCCTGTTTCCGTTTCCATAGCCTTTAGGCCACACAGCTGTGCAAGTGAATGCTACAGTAGGAGGCTGGCCCACTGGTAGCACCGTGTGTTTGACTTCCATAAACTATAAGTCTATAGTACATTCCATAAGTCTTAGGTGCTAAACAGGGAAGCATTATATTCTATTTTCTATAGTTTTCTGTTCGAACCCATGACCTTCCGCACACAAAGCGAGCAATCATCACTATGTAACGCTGCCGTTTGAAAATCTGAATGTGTGTATTTATTTGTATTTTTAAGAGATAAGTGAGTTACTACTTATTCTCTTTCGTTGCTGTCCTGCGCGTTTATCCTGATAATTTGTTTCTGTATCTTCAAAGCCTTCACTGTCAGTAACTTCCGGATGTGTGAGCCGTATTACAACGGGTGCACCATTACCCTTAGGAGCGGATGCCGTAGTTCAGGTGGAAGATACTGAACTTATCGAATCATTTGATCAGGTATGGTGTCTTCTCACATCCTTTTTAATTGCTGGAGCAAAAGTGCAATGTAAATGCTACACCTTGGTCGCAACGGTTGCTATGGTAAACCGACATAATAAATACTTTCTTTTATTTTTTAATTCTTTCGTTTCTAATACCTATTTTTAATTGGCTAAATTATGTGGTTGACTGAAAAGTAGTGATTCGGGAAGTATCCTTGTTTTGAATAAAAGTAGAGTTGCAAAAAATGAAAACGTGGAAAAATGTTTTGAGCGTACTTTGTATTTGTTTGTGATGTGTGGTGGAATTAGCGTTTAAACGTGTTTTGGTTAGGTGTGATAAAATGACTAGCAGTTTCTTTCACACCTTTGCAGACAGAATCCTTGCCATAAGGACGAAATGACTTGGAGGATTGTTTTTGAAGAGACAATATCTTGACGTGAAAAGTGTGTTCTTGGCCTTGCTCTTGCTACCTTCACTTATTTTATAGAAAGTTTAAAAAGTCAAATTTTATGTCTTCTGGCTATTTTCATATATGGCAACATTAATAGGGGATGAAAAGCGCAAAATTTGTACGGGCATTATCCGTTTTAGCTGAAAACACCAATCTGAATTTCTCGTCAGTAAAGTTTGAGCTTCATTTCAATTCCCGTTTTCGCCCGGTCTAAAGTAAAGCTCCTGTACTAACTTTATTCTGTATAAATACCAGATTCTCGTAAGAACTAACAAAAACTAACAATATGTGAAGTATCATGATGAGCCTCTATCTTATCGAGCAAGTCGCAAGCAAGAATACAGGGATTGCCAGAGAGTCGACAGAGAGCCGGATATAGGACCGAGCCTTAGAGAAAGTACGGCATTGATGGAATAAGTGGAAGAGGATTGGTGATCTGGAGCAGCTTTTATCTCATGACCTCTAGCATGTGTCTGGACACATCGTAGTCTATGGGCGCCCTTGTCACCTTGAAAGTAGATATTAATTGCACTTTTCGTATTTCTCAAAAAGGCATAGGGAGTAGCTAGTGACCCCAGTCTTTGAAACAAAAGGTTTCTGATGTTTCTGGAAAAATTACGTCCACATACTTAATGTCTTTTACGTTGTTGTGAGTCAGTCCAGAAAACAATCGTAACGCAATTTTTTAAAAGTATGTTTTTTCTGTCATGCAGTCTTGTATTTGTTTGTTTGTCTGTTTTGTAAGTGTAACCTCATAGGTTGAAGTGTGCAAGGAAGGTTCATAATTTTGTTGTCTTTTAACAGGGAAGAGAGGAATCCAAGGTGAAAATCTTGACAAAACCTGTCGTTGGGCAGGACATTAGGTATAATACTAAACTTGTATTTCTTTAGTTTTGTCTTATTCCTTGTTAAATCTTTGACTTGGTCGTCTTTAGTTTTAATCTTGTCGTGATAATTATTTGTATGTTAGTAAAAAGGACATATTGTTTATAGCCCTAATTTCTGATCAGAAGAATATCTGCAATACTTGTTTATGGAAATAGAAGCACATTGTGTGGTAACTGATTGTAGGACAACACATAGTGGGCCAACAGATATTAGGGCATAGAGGTGCACAACTTTGTGGGGCAACACTGTGAGGAGCAACACATTATGGGGCAACACATTTTACAGCAATAAATGCATCGTATATATTTGTATACTCAGCTCGTCTCCGAAGTCTGAAATGCGTTAGTTTTCCTTTTATCTAAGCCATTACTGTTCATTGGTAGTTAGTGCTTAATGGAAGTGCATTATCCGTGTTGTCTCTGAAAATAATCAACGTGTTTGTTCTCGCGCATTGTAAGGCTAGGTAAGCAGAAGCATAAATTTTAGGAATTCCAACTGATTCTCGAGTGTTAGTTTAAATATTGGCTTTAGAGTAGCTTTCTGGTCTCAAGGTCTTATTTATTTCATTTTAATTCTTTGCAAGGTGCTAGAATTTTAGCAAGATAATATTTTCGTCGTCAACTGCAGGCTTCTCTAAATAGTGTGGGGCTAATCTTAACAAATAGGATAGCACGAAATTGTTCCTCGCGCCTTAAATTACAGAGAAAGGTGACTCTCGTCGCATGTTGTGTGCTATCAGCGGGACAAATTTTTTTCCACGACCCGTAGACCCTACCTTAAAATAGCTTCGAAAATTGGTTGATGATGTGTGGGATTTTAAATTCCCTTTAATGTGATTATACAATCCTTTTCCTGATACAGACCTATCGGTTTCGACATCGCAAATGGAGAACGTGTGTTATGCAATGGCGATCTTTTAGGCCCCGCAGAACTCGGTCTTCTGGCATCTGTTGGTGTGACTAAGGTATGTAGACAGAAGGCAAGCAAGATGTTCTCATCTTTGCATTGTCTTTTACAAGTGGTTTTTATTCAAATCAAGGTGATAAAAGACTAGTTTGCAAACGAGTTTCACTGTTACAAGACTTAGATCAGATTTAGATCAGTGTTTAGATCAGTGTTTAGATCAGAGCGTGTCTTTTTTCTTTTGGGACACAAGGAGGAATAGGAGAGTTAAGAAGTACAAAGGGCATAGAGTTTGCGAAAAGTGGGATTATTTTATGTCACTAGGATAAAAGGAATTGCATGGTAGTGTATCGTGATCCAACCGCCAGTGTTTAGTAAATTTTCCTTGCCCGTGCTGGCGTAATTTCCGGAACTATATGTAACGTGCTTAGAGTTTATAGAGAGATTTCCTCAGAGTTTATCTTACAGTGTTCCATTTTGACTCCTCTTGTAGTTTGGATTTTTCTTCCATTAATACACTGTGTATTTAGCATTTTTTCTACAATTATTAAGTATAATAATACCGTTTCTGTCCTTCCCTCATGGCACTTTCCTCCCCAGCCTCGGCGTTTCACTACTCGCAGTGGCCCTCTTATCATTTCCTCCTTTGGTTGAACTGCTGCTGCGGATGCAGCTGCCTTCGTTCACACATTATCTTACTATCGCTTTCTTTATCTAACAGAATCTTCCCTATCTAAGCATTTATCGCTTGTTGCCATTAGGTGTCAGTCGTGAAGCGTCCAGTTGTTGGAGTTCTCTCCACCGGAAACGAGGTTAGTATGCGAGAATTTTATATTTCAACTGGATGGTGCAAAAGGTGACAGTTGATAACAAGTTTTCATATTAATGTCCAGTTTTTCCTTACTTGGTACTTGAAAGATGCTCTAGTCTAAGATTATTTTGCGGAATTACTCACAATTCCTGGGCAGCAAACTCTTTGCAGCAAACGAATTGTGCGCTATTACTTGTTTTCTTTTGCTATGACCGACGTCTCTACCGACGAGGACTTAATTCATGCGAGTCGAAGGTATTGCATTTTGAGAAATTGAAATATTGTGTACATCTTTCGGTATGGGCTCTAGAGCACGTTTTCATTTATTATTATAAGTACCGTTTGTAAAATATCAATAAATTATTTTAAGAAAAATTGTAAAGTATAGGAAAGTTGAGCTGTAAATTTTGTATATTACTTTGCATGGTTTATGTGAAGTAATTATAAACCAAAATGTCAGCTTATATAGGGTGTCATCTAAAGTTGTCATTCTGAACATAGTTACTTGCATCAGCGAGGCAAAAGTGTTTGCAAGTATTGGTATATTTTCATTATAACGTCCCTTCTCGTATATTAATTGTCTGGGTTTGGCTCGTTGTATAACATTGTATGATATATTGATGTTTTCCCGTCTTCTGCTTACTTCATTTCCAAGTGGAAACTGATATACAGAATCTATAACATTTATTGTATGGTTAGCATTTTGATCAATGAAAAGAAAGTAAGTAAGGACACAGACTCAACTGAGGCTCCAACAAGAGCACTACGTACCGTTCAGATGATTTACCATCCGAGCTTCTAACAATGTCATTTTATGACTTTGCCACTGGCTTACCCAGGTCCTCTTTCGCATCTGGGTCACCACGTATGGATACACCAGTAAGATGGGTTCGGGTTCAAATACCAATTGAATGGTTGCCCTTGTCCACTTTTCTTTATTGATCGAACCTGTATAAATAGACCGTAGTCATGCTTTGTTTGTTTTCATGTTCTGTTTGTTTGAACAGATTGTCGATCCTTGTCAACAAAGAAGGAAGGGGACTGTGTTTGACTGCAATAGAACAACTTTGAAATCTGCGATAAGACAGTTTGGTTTTCATCCAGTTGATCTTGGGATAGCATCAGATAGGTATGCCGTGTGTTAGTCATATTCTAGGTACTTCTTTCATGCTCCGTACACGAGATTGCAACTCAGGACTGGCACAGTGAAAGAGAGAGTTTATATATCCATCCATCCATCCATTATTCGCCAACGCTGATGATTATTGTCATGACTGCATTAATACGTTCATATTTTCTTTTTCTCTTTCTCATTATGCGTTATTCTTTAGCCCTGACGACCTAATCGAGAAGCTTCGCAGTGGATTTGCGTCATGCGATGTTGTTGTTGCATCTGGTGGGGTTTCTATGGGGGAAAAGGTGAACGTGTTCTTTTTCTAATCGTGAGTGCTAGTACAAAATTAGAAGTATAACATTGCCTTGAAAACGATTTTGTACCACAGAAAGATTGTTCAAGTATAATATTATATTTATGACATGAAATAACATTATGCAATAATAACCACGGCCATGGAATGCATGAGATTAGATCAGAACATGGTTTTAGACATCCTTGTTGACAGGCATTGATAAACCGTAATTGTTGTATTTTTGTACGGTTTATTACATTGTTTATAATAACAAGGATTATCACGAATACGACGAATGGCGACAAAGATGGGGTGACATAGTATTGATTATGTCTTTTCGGCTAGAAATGCCGCCATTTGTTTTTGTTTGAAGTTATCCACTTGGAGAGAAGTCTTATCGATTTCTATAACCATTAAAATGATTGTAAGGTTCTCAGAGTCAAAATTAATAATAGTATTCACTCTTTTCAATGCGGACATTAGACTTTTCTTTTAAGTTTCTGTGGGCGATTATGGTGGCGTACTTTTCATCAGAATGCATTGGCTATCACGTCTGGAATCGTGAAATATTGCGATAGTATCCAGATGTTGGTAAGGCCAGAAATATGTCGAAAATATTGTAATTTCTGACTTTTTAATTTGTTAACTTTTTTATGATAATTGTTATGATTGTGATATAAATCTGACTAATGTCATATATACATCGAATATGCCGCTTTTGAGGCTATTCATTTGTATTTGAGATAATACAAGATAATGAATTGGAAGTTTAATATTATTATTCGCGAATGCTGCTGGAGGTATCTTTATTGAAACGAATGTTAAAACGATTACGAATGAAAGTTCTGATTATTTGTTATGAAAAATTATTTGATCTATCACAAGAGCTTATTTCTATGTACTTTGTAGACGTGACAAGGAAGGGGCTTATCCTAAAGTTACATTTTCTATAACTGGCCAATGTCATATTTAAGATATTCCACTTGTGAGAGTATGTTTTTGCAATTGCGGGTTAAAATAGATTGGAAGTTTTAAAGCTAAATATTATCACGCAAATTGTATATTAGGGTGTCAGTTAATATGATATATATATTCCAACAGATTCTATCGCTAGAAGCGTTACGTTTCATTTCCTCTTTTGAGCAGGATATCATAAAACCAGTACTAAAGGAGGCCTTCAATGCGCAAATCCACTTCGGCAGAGTTCGTATGAAACCGGGGTATGTGTTTTCTTGTTTCTTATCTTAGCCAAGTATAAATATCTCATGAGTGATTGTAAACTGCTGCTTTGGATCTGTATAGGGAAAGCACATTTAAGGTGCTTTGGCGATAAAAGTAATTATTGTAGAAGAAAATGTACTGCTTAAATGTTTAATATATGCCACCAAAACGTGACTTAATAGTTTTCATTTGCCTTTAGATCACAAGTTTTTTTCTTACACTTGGAAACAATCTTGTTTATTCTTATGTAAGTTTCCTTTTCAGTAACAAGCATTCAGGTTACAAGAATATCCTATGCAAAGTCTAACGCTAACTGATTCAAAAGAATCGAATAATCAGTAGATTAGACATTCAATACATTTTTTCATTGTGAATTTGCTAAGGGAAGTCTGACCTCGTAAGTTTTGAAAAGTGTGTTGTGACCAAGGACATGATCATTAATTTTTGATGTAGTTTATTTCTTTTCATTCTAGCAAACCAACAACTTTTGCAACTGTTTTAGTTGAAAATGAGAAGAAGCTTATCTTTGCTCTGCCAGGTGTGTTTGATCATGTTTAGTTCCTTAATTGACTTACTGTAGGCGATTTATTTGGACGATGAAAGTACTGCAAATTAGTTTGCTGGAATCTAAAAGATTTGCCAATGTAATGTAGACGTATTAGTGAATTTTGTCCAATGTTGTCAGTTGGCTTTATAGCAAGCATTTCGTAACCGCAAGGCTCATTAGATGGATCTCTTATCTCTTTCTCTTGTAGGAAATCCTGTGTCGGCCATTGTGACATTTCATTTATTTGTCTTGCCGGCACTTCAGAAAATGTCAGGGCATGCCGATGTAGGACTACCAAAAATTAAAGCAAAGGTAATTTGGAAGTCGTTCACGTATTATTTTTTTACTTGAAGACTTGTTGAATGGAATATCAAGATTTGGGATGGGCAATTTATTTTCGTAAAGGATACCATGATAAACTTTAATTAGTATCATGGGTCGGAACATTTTAACTATAGTTTTATTAACAATCTACGATTAACCTCACGCTGGTGAGTAATGTGACTACTGTGTTAAAAAGGTTCATTTTTCTCATCCGAGTCGACGTGAAGTGACCAAGTGGCAACTCTTGATGGAAGCCTTTGCAAAAGGTGTAAGTAATGTGTACACACGGTATACACGAAAATAGGAATGTAATGTAAAATATTTTTATAAGGATCTGTTATCCGTAAAGGTAATTGCATTAGCTATTGACAATAAACGAATATTTGTAGAAACGTGTTCAATGTCAAAGGATACGGTGGTTTGTTGTTGCATTCTCTCGTTGTAGAAAGAAGTGAGTTTAATTTCTTCTTACTTTGAACTAAGATTAACTTTTAGGATAACAATTTTGAAGTCCATCGGTCTTGCAACGAAGTTGGTGGGGTGTGCAATATTATCAGTTGATCATTGCATGTACATTGCTATTTGTTGTATCTATCTCTAGATTTCACGTAAGATGATTAATTACTTGATGTCATGATAACATCTTGTTTATCGTCTTGCCTTGCATCAGCTGGGCAATATCTTGTGGAAAGGCTGGATTATTTTCATACATGTCTGTAGTTTTCTACGACATGGAATCAGTGTGAAGAAGTAATTTGTTTGAAAACAGGGACTATTTCAGTTTTAATTGGTAATCTGGGTAAAGCAGAATTTAAACGGTATTCGTCTTGTTTTCTTGCATTTGCCTAATTTTTTTGTCATGTATTCCTTGTAGCTCACCTTTACAGCTAAACTAGACCCTAGGCCAGAATACCAGCGAGCTCAGCTCCATTACATTGACGGACTAGTTCCGAATGCTATTACCACAGGGAACCAGTGCAGTAGCCGTCTAATAAGCATGCGGTCTGCAGATTGTCTTTTGGTGTTGCCAAGTCGCACTAGCGAAGTGACGGTTTTGAAAGAAGGGGAGATTGTGGATGCGCTACTTTTGAAACGATGACGGCTGAATGTTAACATCCCGGGCATTTTCTGTCAGCAATAGATTTGTTGTCATAATGGATTACGCCGTACAATTTCCTCGCGCTTGCTTTTGGTCACAATTCATCAATCCATTGACCATAGAAACTGTTTATTGGTCATGAAAATTTATTTGAGACAATTCAGCTGATAAAAATAACTCACAAGGGCTTGTGATTTGCATTTATGAATTTGGCTGTATTTAATATTTTTAAATATTGTGGATGAATTTCAAGTGCAAATTTGTGCAATTTTTTTGTCGTTTTTGTTATCTTAGCCATAAATTTCGGAAAGTACAGAATGAAATCTCTACTTCGAAATTGGTTTGTATATAGTTTTTGAGGTTTTTTGAAAGAAGCACGTTTAAGATTACCTAAAAGGAGAGGCTTCTGGGTAGGGAAGAAAGGGCTGTGTCCAGCTGCCGAGGTTTAGCGTTCTTTGCACCATGCCAGTCATTTTACATCTAAGTTGAAATTTTGCCAATTAGACAATGTCAGTGTTTTTTTCGTAGCAGTGAGTCTTAAATTTGAGGACCTGCCGCGCTCCGCGCAGCTGGGTACAGTCCTTTGCTTTTAGAGACTACACATTCTTTTGTGAAGGCGATGATAACGCACATTGTTAACAAAAAAGCCAATCAATTTCATCTGCTATTTTCTTGTTTGCTATAACCGTGAGCAGTGGCCTTTCGCCGTTGGCGAAGGGACAGATATCATCAAGAACAATCTCTAACGTGAAATGTACAAAAGTATAAAAAACCAACTCAATTACCCCCAAGCTGCCAACCATTGATTAAGAACATAGATCCACCTTGTCATTTGGCCCCCTATGTTAGATATCATGGCTACGCCTTTAGTTGGTTTTACGTGCAAAATTGGTAGGCGTGTGTAAACATTACGCGTAATTCTCATCTGATTGCAATCCATTAATGGCGAGGGATCTAATTTCATATTAACTTGGTGTGGGCAATGCTATAAAACCATCAAAGGCATCATGTCTCAGAATAAGAAAATTTATTCTTATTATGTTACCAGGTATCTTATTTCACCGCCGGAAGAAAGGCGAGTTTAAATCTTGGAATATGGCAAAATAACAATTTGAGCTATGTGCACTATATACGTAGATTGTATTTAGACATATTTGTCGACTCCTATAGTAATTACATAGTAGATGAGAATTGTCTTATAGTTACCAAGCATTGATTCAAAAGTTTTCATCGTATGTGGAAGCTTGACGGTTGTATTTCTGTACAACTTTCAGTGATCATATTTCAACTTTCTACTCAGAGTGGCTAGTTTAATTCAATATAAGACTTGAGCAGCCTAGAGATTTAAAAATCCTATTTTATAAAGGCGAATATCGTTTCATACAGCAGTGTAACCAAAAAGTAGTTGAGGAGTGTTGAAAATGGCATTTTTCTAGAAAGCAATCAATTGTAAACTGCCCTCCGAGTAATAATGAAGTGCACAGCAAGTTTTATATCTGACCCTCTGGCTCTTCTATGGTTCTTTACCATTCCATTTGGTATCAACAAATCCTTAAGGATACGTTAATCGCCCTGATCTTTTGCGTTAACTTATTTTGTAAATGTTTGCGTGGCCTGTTTTGCAATCTTTATTTGTATTCGTCATTCATGTCATTTTGCCTTCTTATTGGCTTTTCATCTACTTGATATCCTTGGTAAACAAGAGCAATTTGTAATGTTGCAATATATACATCTGAAGTTTAAATGTTTAACATTACCATTCTTCCACATTTTTGAACGGATTTAAAACAGAAAAAATTTCTGTGGTCATCAGCCAAAAACTGCACAATGAAATCAATAATGGGAAAATTCGTATTCCTTACACTCCAGACGGATCCATATCCTAAGTCACCACAAAAGACGATAGAAAGGAGAACTACAACAAAAGTGAGGTTACTGTTATCACTGTAGTATATTGACCATAAATAAATAAAGCAGACAGGGTAAGAAGCTGATGCATTGAACTGAGCTGTATTACATGTCGGATGTTGTTTGAATTAAGGAGAGAGGAATGCTTAGTAGTACACGTATAGAGAGCGAATTAGTTGCATCACTACTGCAAGTGTTAAACAAATATTACCACAAATTTCTTCTTTGTGTGCATCAAGCCTCAAGTTTGGAAAACGACACGTCAAGTCAGTTCTAAAGGTATGAAAACAACTTTGACAATTTACATAACAGTAAGACGATCTCAAGCTGGTTTTGGTTTAAAGTTACTTCCAGGAGTACTTTGGACAAAAGTTTGTCCCAATAAAAGAATTATCCGAGATTTTTGGCGTCCGAACTTCAAAGGAAGAAAAATTTGTATTAGATATATTAATAAAAAATGTACCCTTGTCATTTTTAATTAATTCGTTTTACATGAATATCAACATAGACCCAGCTTTCAAGCTTAATACATTGCTATGCTTCCAAGTTTTATTTTTGAAAATCATTTCGCCGCATATCTCTTTTTCTCACTCATCTGCGTCTTCGGAGAGTTCCAAGGTGTTCCTCGGCACGTTTCTTAACTGTCTAAATTTCTTAGTATTCTGTAATTAATTATATTGCATGTTTTAAGCATCTTCTTTCACTGTGGGCTGTGTAAAACATCGCTTCCTTAGTGATTTCCTCCCGAAAATCTAGCGAAAATCGAATGTCCAAACTTTAACTTTCCGGACGTTTTGGTAGTTTATACAATACCGGACAAGCTTGAATTTAAAGTCCATTGATTGAACGTTTAAATTTGATACAAATGTACTCAGTGACTCGAATGACGTGAGGCAAGTTCGAATGGTAGATACTGACTTCCGGTCCTGACTTGTGTAGACGATGTGCTGACAAACGATGGAATACATTTCAAGAAATAACCCTGTCTGTTAATAAGGTGGTTTCTCCTTTCAACGAGTAAGGAATCACATAAGTGGCGTCTCTACTGCTCAGTTTAGCTTTGGAAAGCGAAACTACTTCTTATGTTGCAATTCTAGTATACGCAAATTTTAGGGATCCTAAAACAAGCGGCAACGAAGCGATAACGCAAGACCAGGGTTCAAAGCTCTTGTGGTCACAATCATTACGTTACCTTTGTTTCTGCTCCGAAAAGTCTGAAGTTCTACAATAACAGCTGTTTGTTGAATTGCAACGCCCTGTTAAGACACATTTGTTCTGCTTGAAATCTTATCCATTATCTGAAAGATTAATACCCAGTTTGAATTCCGTGGAATCTCCTCTGAAGAACAAATCAATAGTTAACTGACATGCGTGCGAAGAATTTGGACGAAATTTGGATTATTCATAGTATTGCTAATACTTTGCTGGGTTAATGGACTCTGTTGCAATGTTTCATAATAACAAGTTGACAAAATATAAATTGTAGGTTCTCTTTTAAATATGGATCAAGAAGATCGTAGATGCTTAGAACATTGTCATTAGTGTACCATGATCTATTTTCAGTATCAGACATGAAAAGAAACGTCTTAGACCACTGATACTGTATGTGAATATCGAGTGGTGATACTTGCCATCAACACAGAATTTTGACATATTACGTAATTGCTTACCTCATCCATGCAACATTACACCAAACAGAACTAAACGAGAGTTGTCTTCGGTTAAAACAGGCGGGTCGTTACTACCACGGTTCATTTTGTAGACAAGGCATGAAATTTCACGATAAGTTGTGATCGAATCCATCACATACTTGAAGAAAATTAATCACAAAGAGTAAAAAATGTTCACACTTTTCAGTTTTATAGTGTACTTATCATTCATGTTATAATTTCAATTCACACCCTAGAAATGTCGTAAACTCAGTAGTCAGAGCACCTTGCTTGGAAAATTCACATGGATCAATATAGTACTCTCGACGTATAACTCATCCACGTCAGCCATGACTCAGCATCCAACACAGTCAACCTCAATGTCGTAACTTTAACCCAGCATCCAACACAGTCAACTTCAATGTCGTAACTTTGACCCAACATCCAATACAGTCAGACTTAACACTGTTTCTAGTACTCTTCAGTTACAACTCAGCACTCATTGCTGTCTGGCAAAAACACAGTAAGCTTAAACGTCACACCTATAGACATGAAACCAATTGCTTGACCTTTAGGACAAGAGCTATGAAGTGACGTAATCGTCACTCGTCATCTTAATTCTGTTCTCAAGAAACTACTCACTAGTCCAAGTATTAGCCTGGAAATATAAGGTGGTGGGTTCAGTCCCCACCCCGTTTGTTGCAGAAACTTCACTCCAAATAGCATACAATTCAAAAGGTTCTTACTCATAACTAGCATATTTCTAATGAGACCTACTTGATAATTTACCATCAGCCAATGGGAAACGACGGGACCACAACTGGCACTAGAGAGCGAAAAAAATTTAGTGAAAACGCTTTCTTCCAACAGTATAGTGCTGTTTCGTCTCAATCATAAAACCGATTTTTACTAGTTAATAAATTAATCATCAGTAAATATAAACATGATTGATTACTTTGTAAACTTGCTTTTTCTCATACATTGTGTAATTTGTTCATAAAACCCTGTTTTACTTAACCTCAATTCAGTATACTAGACAGGGAGGAAAATATTATGCTTCAAAGATAGACTGGGTACCATCTACGTTGGTGTAAAGTATAGGCTTGCACGGACGAAGCATTAGTATTTCTGTGTTGCATTCTCTTCGTTGTGTTGTGGTGACAAATTTTCGTTACTAATAACACTGCTTTTTGCTTAGTGTTTTAGGGCTTAAACTCTCTGTTAGGAGCCATTTCTCTTAATGTATCAACTTTGCGGCTGTATACAATTATCTCCACCAAACAGAGGACAGTCAATTGTGATTTGTGGTGACGCTCACTGTTGAACATATATGCATTCGTTACTGTTGAGATGACAAATAAAAAGGGTAATAATATGGAACCTAGAGCAGCCCACTTGCTCAATGGAGGCTTTTCCCCAATTCTTTATGTACTTTAATGATGATTGGTCTTTTCACAACTTGGAATATTTTTAATGAGGCTCTAGGGAGAAATAAATCAGATACGCCCAATGACCTGTAGAGGAGAAAGAAAATTTGTTTCGTTCCGTAAATTACGAACTGTTCTGCTTGGATAAAGGGCTTAAATTTCCTTTCAGGACAATAATTGTGACGTCATTTGGAAGAACAATGTCTGATTGTATCATAGCAATATCCAACATGTCTCAAAGTTCGTTGAGCCCAACTATTATGCAAGAAACGACTTAACTGAGGATGTGTTTCCTTGATATCGAAGGCAGAGGATTGCCCGATGTGTTGACGCTGAAACTCAGTGGCTCTTCCATTGTATATATTGCTCCATTCACAACATCGTTGTTGTAAATTTGATTGTAACTGCTCAGAGGACGCCATACATTAAACGTCGCCCTTCCCTTTTCTGAGTGTTAGTACTTTGAAGCAGAAATTTGAGAGAATGGCATCTCGTTTTAACTGCGTTAACGATCCAACGTTGTCGATAAATCATTACCAAGACTGTGATAGTTTTGTGGATGTAATGACTTACAGGCCCGTGTTGCATGAGGGCCCAAAGGATGAACAATTACAGGTGAAGGAAAACCATGGAAGAAGCATGAAGGATGAAAAGCCGAAGTCTGTGGAACATGTCAGGGAGACGCCCCTTTTGTTGGCACTTATGACATATTTAGGATATGGAATGTTAGTTCTTTTTGGTTATTTTCGAGACTTGTTGCGATATTATGGGTTTGAGAAGTCCAAATCAGCGAAAGAAAAGGGTAACGAGGTATGTGCTGAATACGTTTGTCTGCCACATCGTTGTGTGTCTGCTTTGTCTAGCACTCGGACTCCAGCCACGTATTGATGGTGAAGTACGGCTTGTACGGCCCTTGTAAGTTCGAGCACCGTAATCTCACTCATTAGAGATGTAGTACTTGCCGTGATGGAAACGAACCACTATTGGCTTTGCATCTCTTGATTTGTCAAAGTTGACGCATTCTTCTCAGAACTCAGTTGCAGCTGTCAATTGTTAGTTAAAGCTAGTTTTCTTATAATCGATTGTTTTCGTCAAATAACCACTAAATCACTAGTCATACGTGATTCTGTTCTAATTTACTCGAATCGAGCTATGTCAAACTGCAGGTCCTATGTAAACACGACATTCATTCGAGCTGATGGCCATGTGGTCTCCTCTTTATTCAATTTCCAAGAAAGACTTTGCAAATTATTGTTTTCTGGCAAAGCAACCAAATGATTCGAGTTTGTAAGGCGTCCATTTTACCAAGTGGAACAAATATCGAAATTGGGCTGTGGTAAAATTCCATTGTCGTGAACGATCTTTTAAAAACCTATACGAATGGTTTTACTATATTACATGGTCGAGCTCAATGCCAAGACGAAAACATATTGCCCTCTTCTGCCGTTCAGCTTAATTAAGTAGACTGTATAGAACTGAACCCATTAAGCCGTTAAACAGTTAGTCAGTCGTTAAATATGGCGAGTCGAAATGGTTTGAAATGTTTAGTCAATCGTAGTCAAGGTCATAGGTCATCATGTGTCAATGCAAGAAATTGCAAATTTTGAGAGAAAAGAAATCAGCGCTAGTTCAAAACCCGATAATTCCAGACAATTTTACTTCTACTTTAATAGACAGCGTTTTACAGTCGATTATTTCTGGTTTCTACTGGAAGGAGATGTCGGTCAACTTCATTGTGCTTTGCAATCTTTTTAGTTTCTGAGTTTCTAAAAAATTGATGCCAATTCAATATTTGCAGCATCACACAACTTAATGCTGTAACAGAGAAGTCGTAGACTAATTTCAAAAGTAAGCTTGTTAGTCAAGCAACAATCTGCTCGTAACAGGTTGCTTTTCTGATTCAAACTCAACATCAAACATGCTGCATTTATGCAATTTTGAGTTGTTCACGTAAGGGATGTGTTCGAGAAATCCCATCTTATTCATCAAAAGCAAATAGCCTGTCCAGTGTTCACAGCTTTTTTGACAGGTAGGATGCAGTAACAATTACACCTTTTCTAAAAATAAGCATGGTTGTCGAAATTGTACCTTTGGGGCAGGGATACTCGCATATCGAGATACTATTGTGTTTTTGCCGTTTTACCCCTATTAAAGTTTTTTACGATTTGTAGCGGGATAATCTTGGTCGAAAATGAACACCCTTTAACAAGATAGACCTCCGAAATAGACAGGCAAGGACGCAGCCTCGAAGTTTAGCTTGTAGGGAGGATGTTGAGCATGTGCGCCTCTATTTTTAGCCTTAGTGCCTTTTTTGACACAATAAACGATCCATATGTCAGCTCTTACTTGCGCCGTTATAGTTTTAAAACAAAAGATTCGCGAATGGCTATCCCTTGTGGTATCCTTTTTTCACAAGAGATGACAATATATTGCGGACTACTTGGCAATTTCTTAAATATGATCTCATCAGCTCGGTATCATTTACAGTTTAGCTTTGGACCGCAGGTATTTCTCTATTATGCCATATTTCGTGCAGTACGGAAGCATTTCCTTCTCACAATTATACTTCCGGCCTTATATATCCTTCTTGACACTGTAGTAGCATCCAAAGAAACTCGGTCATGAAACTGCCACACAACTAAGCAGTGATTTAAAATACCATGTGGTGTACATAGCCATCATCAACCCTTAAGTGTGGTAAACATTTTTACATGTCGGACGCGATTAACAGTAAACAACAATCAATTTCAATACTCGACACTGATAACACCAAAGTTCAGCGATAATTGTGAATCCGTCTGTCTTGACAACCAATCAAAATCTCACACGAACAATGGGTATTCTTCAATACTTGTTGATTAATAAATAATTTGCAAGTTGTCATTTGGCCACAGTGGTTTTACCAACCCATTATTAAGAGCAGGCCACAACTCGTAGGAAAAATAGGGTTTGTGTCAAGCATGGAACTTCAGTTTCTCTTTTGTCCCAAAGGACTAATAGTTCTTTGCAACTTTAAAGCTAGTTGCGAAGATACAGAAATGGAATCGCAACATATCAGCCACACTTGCTGTTCAAAATTATCAAACGCCGTAAATTATCCAATGTTGTAATTTTAAGGTTAAGCCTGTTTTTATCAGTAACCCAGTTGTCAGTTGTCTTGACTGCTAATGCAGAAGTCTATTCCCGAAGTACGACACACGACTAAGCAATAATTACAAATATCCATCTGTAAATGTTTCAACCTCCAAGATCTTGTTCATGTCTACTATTTTGCATATCAAAATCTGCGGATAAACTGTTTTCCGCGCTCTGAGAGGCAATGAAGTTGTAACGTCTAGATTTTATTTGGTATTTACTAGCTTCACAGCACTAAAGTAGTACGAAATGACCGAGTGAACATGGGATTCTGCTAATTACTATAAAGGTACCAATTTGTATTCACTTTCCACCCGGAGTCGTTATTGCTCAAATTGTTCCAAAATACGTGGAAGGTGTAATGGTTATCAGCTTGTTCGTTATCTGGTTTTCCTGGAAAAGCCGAGTTGATGTCATTTCAGGTGAATTGCTAAGCCCATCAGATAAGATCATGCAATTCTTGTTTAGATAAAAGTAGTCAGGGCTGCTTAATGTAGAACAGAGGCCAAGTTACGATGATGGACAGCTGCAGATTCGAACCAGAGGCTTGCGACTTCAAACCTGTGAACGTACAGTGTGTAATTAGGAGAATTTACAATAATTCTTATCACTGCACGATTTAAGAACTCTGTAGGAACTCTTTGGGAACAGAAACTAATCAAATCAGTAAGCAAACCAGTAATATTCTTGTTTCTGTAAATCGAGGTTATGGGAGATTGGGGAGCAATGTTACGAACTGTGAGTTTAAAGAACGATGTCTTGTATTCATATCGGTCTCTTACGCTGATGGATTTGGTGCTCTGGCCCGTGTAGAATCCTCCTATGTTTACAAATACGTTGACTCGCTCTGCAAAATGTTGATGTCGTGTTGTTTTTGCTAACAAGAACGTATCTGAACAATAGAAAGTGATAAACTGGCGATATGATTGGACCTTAGAGGGAGAATTTAACAATGCTAATTAACTTGGATGACACAAAGAAGACCTTGGCAGGCGACAATTTTGAAGAATTATCTAGTGCTGCAGGCCTAAGATAATTAATTCTGTGCGTATACCAAAGAAATGAAATGTAACTTGTATACTTTGTACACATTGGGATCATTCCTGTCATGTAATTGTTCTAAGATACCTAGGTATTGCAGTGTTACTATCCTGTCCAGACTAACAAACGTTCGTTGTTTGTTTGAAAAGTAGTAAATGATGTAGGGGAAGCAAATCAATCTCGATATTACCAAACATTATAAAGAACACAACGTTCTCAATGTGAGGGTCTGTCTCTTACATTGGCTCTTAGATACAGATAATTTATTTGGAAAATGTTCCAATGCTCTAAATTGATGAAGGATTATGTAGAAGTATTGAAAGTATGAAGTGTCTCAAATATGGTGAAAAGGCTTTCTTTGGAAAGTCTCCAGTTGCAAGTGTTGACGATTCTTCCTTCGAGTAATTCAAGAAATCCTTTTTAAAAGGTGACATGTAATTGTTTAAGAACTCATTTGAGCTGGTAGTAGCTGCTAGACTGCTAAGCTACACAAGGATTCAAGTTGGAAAGTACTGGTTTGGTAGCAGATTTAAATATTTTCTTGTTTACTTGCGTTTTTTGTTGTCATTAGAGAGGCGTCGAGGTTTGTGGTTTAGTTGGACTAGATTTTGGCACTCAAAAGTCGATCCGTGGTGAGAACAAGCCTTATACTACAGGAACTAAGTCACGTTTTCATGAGAGGTGATCATCTTAGCGTGAGTAACGTCAAGATGCTCCGGTCTTCATATTGATAGACTTTTCAACGTTTGTAACGATGGAGATAGGGAAGGGACTTGATGTAAGACAAGAGGGTAAAATGACTTGACATAACAGTGTGAGGTACACTCCTAAGCCGTTGATTGCAAGGACTTTTAAGAAATGAAACTTTTTGTAAGCTAAGGATTGTCATTAATATATGCAGTTGAAAACTTCACAGGACAGGAACAGACAGTGATGTGCAGTTGTTTCCTTTCTTATTTTGATTCATTTGCTCAAAAAGGTATGTTAGTAAACTTGAACTCGCTTGAGGTTTTTTTCCAGACTAAAAAGTTCTTATTCTAGAGTTAGTTCTAAGCATACAAAGTGTCGAAGAAAACGCGAAAGAAGAAGGGAAATCAGGAAGTGGAAGAAGAAGCAGGAAGGAAAGGAGACGGGAAAATACGGCGATTGCCTTTATTTTAAAGTTGATCATACAGTATCAAGATATATTCTCACAAATACTATTTCATCCCAACTTGCTTTTGGGACTTTGCATTACACACACCCCGAAGCTCTGGTATCTGTGAAATTGCCATGAAGTTTAAAGAGACCAATGACAATCTAAACCTTTGGTTGGAAATGGAAATATTGCAGTTTCCTTGAAGATACATGTTCGACCTTGGAAATTAGCACGGGAGACGTTTTAATCTGGAAATAGAAAATTACTTTAGCAATTAGCGGTCCCAGACCCCATTTTGGAACCAATTCTGTCTCTACAAAACGTTCCTTTTCACGTACGTTTCTAACAATGACGTATGAATGTATTAGTATGAGTATCAGAAAGCCTTTACGTCCCTCATTGAGCATTCGCTATTGTAAGGGTAATTTGTTGCCACTGCGATCGGTCTTGAGCTAACTTTAAAGTTGTTTTGGCCATGTTCTTTGATACTTTGCTCGACTAAGATTTAATGGTCGCATTACCAGGTCCTCATCCTTTTTCTTGAAATAGCCAGCAGTTTTCTTTCGTGTGTCACACGTTGGTCTCTTCCATCCTGGCAATGATTTGTTGGCTGGTATGAATATATATGTTTCTCCAAATTCAGTACTGGAGAAGTAAATCATCTTGTCCTGCAGACGTTTTTTGGTAGAGGTATCAATGCAAAGCAAATCTTGATAATCTTGTTTTCATGGTCGTGTTTTCCGTCCTTTTCGTTGTGTTTTTGTTTCTTTGTAACAAATTAATCATTTTCTTTCTTGCTTTCTTTCTTATGACGTTGGTCGTCGCTATAGGTTGTTATACTACTTGATATGTTCTCATTTTTTACATAGGGTTTTGTTCCGTTATTTTCGGATTTCGAAAGTTTTTACACACGAAATCTTTATACCAGGGTTCGAGATTGCTGGAATAGACCCATAGCAAGTGGTGCTGGAGTCACTGTCGATCTTGTCGAGAGAATCAGTGATGATTTCAATTGGACATATCGGTACGTTTTGCTAATAAGATGTCATATTATCTACTTGTTGATTATCTGGGAGGAAGATTCCTTCATGCTGTTCAGTATGAAGTATGCTGTAGATCGTCATAATATTTGAAATATATAACTTCAATTTCCAGTAATCAGCTAGGCATCTTGCGCATTTTCTTTAGTTACTGTCTCACACTCTCACTAACCGGCGCGCATTTTGACAGCTTCACGAATAAGGGAAATTTTATAGTTTTAATATTTTTTGGCTCCCTTTTTAGATATACAAGTAAAAAGATAACCACAATCAATATGGGATCTTATAATTACTTGGGATTTGGCGAGAATGTCGGCCCTTGTGTGGAGAATGCACGCAAAGCAGTCGAAGAATATGGGTGTGCTGGATGTAGCACGCGGCATGAGAATGGTAAGAGCTATTTTCCTGTTTCTTATATTAAGCTATTCTACTTGCTTGAAAAGAACGATGGAAACTTTTTATTTTTCAATTACTTCTTTCGTGACGATACTTGATTGAGAAAGCCTTTTTTACTGTTTCAGTTTTATTTTATTACAATGATTATTGTTATTATTTTGTCAATATTTTATATCCTTGTCTTATTGCATACCTTGGTTTTAGTGTATAACTTGTTTTTCTATACTTATTTGATTAATGGCGTGAATTAGCTTATCGGTTTGTTCGTGTATATATAGTCATTAACACCTATAAAAATACGGAGTTTCCCTAACTCAATATGGACATTGTGATTACTGAAACAAATGTTAAAATCCTAGTGGCAATCTGTTCTCACTCCTTGATTATTGCACTTGGTCTTTTTGTCAAATTTCGCTCCCGAAAGTTAGCGTACATACATATATTTGTGTGAATATAGTGTGCAAATTCTTAATAGAATGACAGGCGGATGGACGGTCGGACTGACGGATAAATAAATGAAGGAACAATGAATGGGTTTATAGATGGATCACTGGATGGAGCAAAAATCAGACGGAAAGACGGACAGATAAACAAATAGAAGTGGCAAAAAAGTGATTCCAATGAAGAAGATTGATAGCAATAATCAATTAAAGGACATATGAACCTGAAACACGTGGTCTGAACTATTTACTAGACTTACAACACTGTATATTTCGTCCTAGAGAGATGCCAATGGATGTGAGTTTAAAGGTATCTTCAGTTTTTTATGGGTATTTTGACTTGATTGATAGTTGTCAAATTATAAATCTAAATTTTGATCTTGTTGTCTGAGCTGGCTTTTATCCGGTGAATGGTTTTTCATGCAACTTTTGTTCTAATTTCCAGGCCTTCATGAACTTCAAGTTGAATTAGAAACTACAACGGCAAGATTTCTTGGCAAACCAGCTGCTGTATGTTTTGGAATGGGGTTTGGTACAAATTCGACTTGTATTCCATCATTGACAGGACATGGGTGTTGTGTAATTAGTGATGAGCTAAACCATGCCTCATTAGCATTAGGAGTAAAATTATCGGGGTCAAAAGTTTATATTTATAGGCATAACGGTAAGGAATTTTTTGTCTGATTTTTTCTTGAATTAAGCACCTATTTTGGCACAGCTTGCTTGTACCAATTTGTTTTGTGTTTTCATGATCGTTCTTGCTATTGTTTCTTCTACAGGCGCTTCATCCTTTTCATTTTGTTTTCGTTTGCTTGTCCGTTTTTCATCATGCAGTGTTGCCTTAAGAGCTAGCTCCGGTTGCTCACTAATACCAGACATTCTTACAAAAGAAATATTACACGCGTAACGCTATTTACTACCTGCAGCATACTACTGAATGTTGTGTTAATGAACCCCGACCTTCGGATTGGAAGTCGACAGCTCTGACCACTGCGCCACTGTTCCCACAAGTGATTACCTAAATTTTCTCGATTATGCCGCTTTCCAGATACTCAAGCAAGTACTGGAAGGTTAGGAAAGCTTTTAGGAATCTGGAAGGATTTTAAATATCAGAAAGCAACTCGAAGAGCGTAGGAAGGTCTGCAGAAACAAGGTGTACTGGTTTTTTATAAGAACACTTGAAATGATCCAAGCTTAAAATTTCCTTAGATATTTGAAGAAAAAGCCTTAAAATGTTCTTCATGTTTTCTTACTTTGAAATAAAAAAGTAAGTTGCTTTGCATTATGCTCTTCTGCCCTAAACACAATTTGATCAAAGTAATCATGCGCATTAGTAAAAGACAAGTTGAATTCTTGGGGCACATAATGAGAAAAGAGCAACTGAAAGAGATAATAACAGGCAAGATTGAAGGCAAAAAAGGGCTAGGAAGACGACGTTTGCACTATCTGACAAATCTCAGTAAACGGATGTAGTGACAGAACTTGAGAAAGGAAAATGCGCTGTGCAAAAGGTGCTAAGGACCTGCAAAGATAGAAATGTGTGAAAATTAGTGGTCACCTACGTCCTTAGAGGACATGGCACCTAGAAGAAGAAATGTATTGTGTTTAGAGCATATTAGCATCCACCGCATCACTAGTCTGATCTGGATATTCGACAAAATATTTTGATAAAACTTCTTTGAAGTATAAAATTTGAATGACAGTCGTACTGTTGCATTAACATCACTACAAGCTATTAAAAGTTTTAAATATTAGTCCAAACGAGAGTTAGTTCTTATAAGCTGTGTTCTTGTAAAAATACGTGTATACGTACTTGTAGTTCTGTTACCGAAATGATCCTATTTGATTCCCACAAAGTTGTCTCTTTATCCGCACGGTCTTTTTCTTCTGAGTGCTTGATGGAAAACTGTAGATGCCCGAATTTAATACCTGACGGTTCGTTGTGTAACATAGATTGGACCAGTTATCCTGCACTTTTGTCAAAACGTATCAATTCTTCTGTAGATCCTCAATTCATAGTCTAGCCATATGCCCTAATCTGAGGTACAGACTCCCGACGAGACCGTGAAGAAAATTCGTGGAGACACCCCTTCCTAAATTGTTCTTGTTCAGTCAATACATAAGCTGCCCTTGTTGCCTAACTTTAATTGCCAATTGGTTATCAATATGATTAGTAATGTAAGAGAATAAAATGAGACTATTTGAACGCAAGAAAAGGATATATCAATTTTGTAAAATCTTTATGGTATCATTTTGTTCATTTCTTAAGATGTCAAAGATTTAGAAAGAAAACTAAAAAATGCCATCATTCAAGGTCAGCCAAGGACACATCGAGCATGGAAGAAAATAGTTATTTTAGTTGAAGGAATATATAGTATGGAGGGTACTATGGCAAGACTACCTGAAATAGTTGCCTTGAAAAAGAAGTATAAGGTAGGTTTGATATCTTTATTTTATTTACTTACGAGATATTCATATGTAAATGTAACACGAGATGTGATGATAGACTAGTGCCACGGGAAAAAGACAACAGCCATATCTCCGGCAAGGATGTCACGTCTTCCTTAGCAGATATTTCATAGCTATCTCCACACATATGGGGAATAATGTTTTCTTAAGATTCGTATTACTGTATCAATTTTGTAGAGCTAGGACGTGAGGCTGTAATAATATATCAGCCTACTTATACTTGTTTTATTTCTGCTTTTTGAATTGTTATTCAATAATATTGTGAAACATGTCTTTTTCCAACAGATGAGCTGTTCGTAGCTTATGTTTGCTGCCAATATCTCGTCCGAATCTCTTTCTTTCTTTGCTAGGCCTACCTTTATCTTGACGAGGCGCACAGCATCGGGGCTGTTGGCCCCAGAGGGAGAGGTGTAGCTGATTACTATGGTGTAGATCCAGCTGATATTGATATTTTGATGGGAACATTTTCAAAAAGTTTTGGAGCGGCAGGAGGTTATATTGCTGCTGAGAAGGTGAATATAGATACAAAACCAGTAAATCGCATAGCCGACGTTTTTTGTGTGTGCGTTTGTTGGTGTTTTTATTGTAATCCCCACTGCCATGACAAAGAATGCTACCTTGACCGTGACATCTCACCCCTGTAAGTGTATTTACCATAAGTAATGAAGTTCTTACTTTTCTCTTTTGCTTTATATGGAAGCATGTGGTGGATTATGTGCGTGCACACTCCCACAGTTCAGTGTCAGCTGCTACATTATCGCCACCCGTTGCTATGCAGATACTAACATCAATGAAAATCATTATGGGGGAAGATGGAACAAATGAAGGTACATTAGTGTTGAAGCTCTTGTTTTATTAAGTTGAACTTAAATATGGCTTACCACTCAGCTGCTGAAAATAGAGTACGGAGGAGTACTAAAGTGATGACATCCTAAAAATCTATGTTTCGAATATCTGGAATTGAACCATATATTTCGAAAATATATCTTAAATAACCCCCCATGTGTAAAATTTTACACAAATATATAAACAATTCTCAGAGAAAATGCCAACTCGATAGTTAATTCTTTCCCTGTCAAAGCATTGTATTTCAAGCCTGGTTCATAATTTCATGAACAAAGCCAATAACTCAGTGGTTTCTATAGGAAATCAGAAATATTCCAGTTGCCAAATGTCGAGGCAATTTTGGTCATATTGGAGTGAGATTTGATAAACTTGTTAATTTTTGTGAGTTCTTTGAGAATCCATAATCAAAATTCTGAAAATAGACGTTTCATGACGTCGCACTTTACCACTCAAATGTAACTACCAGTGAAGGAGAAATTGGCATTTAGCCAAAAGTAGGCATCGTGTTACGTATAAAGGACTAAATTTAATTAACCCCTTGTTATTGAGTTACTTAAATTACTGTTTTTTTAATTAACCAGGATTGTTTGATGTTTTTAATGCCTTTGATTTATTTTCATCATTGAAAACATCATCGCTCTGTTTAGTAGTGTAATGACAAGTATAGTATTGGTAAACAAAGGAGTAGATCGCAGGCTTATTGTAATCTGGAATTCCTAATATGTCTTCAACAATGTAGGCTGAACCTAGTCGCGTTTGATATAACGTTTTCCTTATAAATGTCTTATTGCTTTTATTAAGTTTTTCTCGTCGAAATGACAATCAGGTATAGTTTAGTTGATTTTCACTGCCATTGTCTGTAGCACATAACATACAAAGATTTGTACAAGACAGTGACATTTGCATGTTTAATTGCGGTCTTACAGAAACGTTGATTACCAAACTGAAGTGTAGATTTTGTCTTGATGCATGTGTATCGCGTTTCTTTCATTACTCTTCAGTACGGTTAATTTAAAGAGCAAAGATCGCAATTTGTATCTTTAGTAAATTTTGACAAAATGTAAACTCAAATGTTGAATCGATTGCTGAACATAGCAAGAGATAACACTTTTTCAAGTGGCGCATTTGAATTTCAGGGATACCAGGCAGACAGGTACCTTTGAGAAGTGCTAGAATCTGATTTTGAAAGTCTGCATAGTGTAATGGGAAAAACTCGGCACTTCGTCCTGTGCTTGCGCTGTATTTATCCTCTGTATTGAGATCCTCCTCAAGCACTGGGACAATTAGACAGTAGAGCAGTGAGCAACATATTATACCTAATTATTGTAGAACTAGGAGTGCATTAGGAGCAATATGCTGGTCTTTGCTGACTACATAGAAGGCATTGTTGACTAATTTTATCATGAAAGCTAAGCTATATTTTCAGGGATCCTTCTCCCTTCTCCTCAGAATTCTGCTATCTAGAAACTAGTCCTACATGGTTCCGTACTCCCTTGTCTTACTGAAGTATTTATTTTATGGTATAATGTGGTTAATTTGATTTTATTCCCAAGGTGCACGTCGCGTTAGGCAGCTGAAATTCAATTGTAGGTGAGGAAAACACGTTCTCTTCTTGAGTACACTTCGATTTATTTTGTTTAATGTCGATTATTTACTCAAAAGCTAATAAAGTATTTGACTAAAAGTTTGAAATATCTTTATCGAATCCATTGAAGTATAATTATCTTTCTTTAGGATTTGGTGATGTTTACTACACTGTTGCAGTAAACTGCCTTGTACTCAATAATTATAGTTTGTCAATTGTTTTGAGGCTATAGAACATCCCAGGGGTAATCAAGTTTGTCTTTTGAGGAGATAAAGTAGATTTTATCTCTACAAATTTATTTACTTACAGTTTTGCCTGAGCTGAGATTGGATTTGTAGTGATTTATGCCCAAAACTTTATTCTGCTATGCATCTGGTTCAAAAATTGTCAGTATTTTCATGTTAATAAGTTTAAAAGCATTTGGTTTTTGCACTTTCTTACCCATTTAACGTCAGACATTCTTTCTGTCTTTCTCAATAAAATCTCATGATTTTCTATTAATTACCTTAATTTCGATATCCGCTCGTAACAAACCAGTCGTTTCCCGTTTGAAGTTCCTGAGTGTTAGTTAGTACCTCCGCCAATGAGGCATTGTTTTCGGAGGCGTTTGTTTGTCTGTCTGTCAGCAGGATCACGAAAAAACTATTGCACGTATCCTCATGAAACAAATCAGATGATCAGTCTTGATCCAAGTGAGATTCCACTAAATTTTGGGATCAATCCGGATCACCATCTGGATACCTAGTCACCATATTTGGCAATGACATCTTCATGAAAGTGACTAGCAAGGAAATCATGGTGGGGAAAACCCCTGTTGTTTGAATAATCAAGCTGGCTTGGTGGAGGTTTGCGCTCTCGGAGTATCTAGTTTGATATTAAGACGGATAATCATAACTAATTACAACATAATATTATTGCTATAATATTATTTTATTTGGTTTGCATAGAACTGTTTAATATCCTATCTCTTCTATGGACCATTAGATTTTCCTCTCATTGAGAAGGACAAGGAGGCAAGCGAGGGGTTTTGATATGTTATGTGTATTTTTTTTGCTTTAGGTATTTTCGGCAAAGGGTCAAAGAAATGGGTTTTATCGTGTACGGCCATGATGACTCTCCAGTAGTTCCAATTCTATTATATTTGCCAGCAAAAACGGTGTAAGTATTCATTTGATAACTCGATTTCGTGATGATGCAATTGTATGGTCTGTTGGAGACTGATGCACGTTTGTAGTTGTAAAGTTCAGACACACAGAGTTAAAAGGTGCCTTTCATCATCCTTGTCGTTTTCCTAAAACAACGGTGATACCGAAGCTTGGCATTGATACATTTTGAATCTAGTAGATTACAAGGTATTAAGCTGGTAGCTAACTAAACAGTTGTGCTTTTCATGTGCCTAACCTAGTGTATTACTGCAAAAACTAGTTCAGGGTAGCTCCAGTTGCATTCTGGCTCAACAAATCAAATTTACAGAAAGTAATATCAAGTCTTCTTGTCGCGAAGTTGATTCAACAATTCGACACATAGGAAGTACATTACTTTCTCCTTGTGATCAATTTAGTTTCGGTTGCTTTTCAAAACACCTCTTCTACCTGTTTTGCAAAATATATTCTATTTTCACTGGTGAGTATGTTTGTAATGATGCTGTGCATAGATATTTCCTAATCTCGATTCATTTCAATTTCAGTGCATTCAGTCGTGAAATGTTAAAACGACACGTAGCAGTTGTTGTAGTTGGTTTCCCGGCAACTTCGTTACTTGAATCCAGGTGCCGGCTTTGCTTATCCGCAAAACACACGAAAGAAATGCTAGATCAGGTAAGGTTGCTACTGTCCACTGGATGCAACATGGTATCTTTTGTAAGTACTGATCAGTTGTTTTTAAGTATATATCTTGGAGCAAATATCATGAAATATGATGTGATAGGTGAAGTGGCGTAGCCGCAGGGGAGAATAGGGGGACAAGTCTCTCCACTTTTTTTCGAAAGATGGTCCTTGGATTGATACTATGTATGAAACAATACGAATTCTGTAGCAGCGCTCTTGAACAATTTGAAACTGGAACAGTTTCTTGTGTTAGGTTACCATAAAATGTTCCTTTTGATATTTTTATGCAGATTGATTTCCACTGTTTACCGGTCATCTGAATTTTTAACTTAAAAACTCATGTTTCAAGTCGTAGACGTAATGAAGGCTCCACCGATCTCAGTACTAAAGAGATTTTGTTCAATGAAAGGAGATTGTTTCTTCACGGAAAAAAGAGCATTTTCTTGCAGAAAGTGACGTAATTCTGAAACATTTTCTTGAACTCTGAGTACCCCCTCCCCAACATTTTGCCGATCTGCGCCGCCCCTACTATATAGGTGTAATTAGTACCGAAATAACACTGTCATCAGCTACACGTGCAATTTTTTGCATCAAGAATTGTCAGTGACGTTATCTAACACAGACGTCATTACCTTTATTGTCGAAGCCGGAGCAGTTGAACAATAGTTATCGTCGACAGGAGCAGTTATATTTTTATGTGCAGAAAACAAGATACTTGCCTACGTAATGTGGACACAGCAAGGCGATAAGGGCAAGATAACAACAAAAGAGCAGGCTAAACATAAGGAGACGTAGATTGTAAGAGTTGGCAATCTCTTGAAGACATCCGTGAAACAATGACGCATTGTCACCTCAGGAAATATTTTGCTTGGATTATTGCCATTATTAATTTTGCTGTTGTATTTTGATATTGTGAGTATTGTTTCATGGATCGAAATGAGGGTCTGTTTATTTTATTTTAGACTCTCTTATTTATCACGTTCTTCGTTGTTTGGAGCCCTTTTTTCAAAACTCTTCTTACAGTTAGCATCTATGACGGGCTTGGGCACCAAAGATAATTCCGTTGCATGCCCAATGTCTTTGGTGCCCTTGCAGCTAAAGTGGACGAAATACCTTGTTAGTAGGGGTAACGCTTAAGGCTCATGCTGACCTAAGCTCCTAAAATATCTTGTGCTCTCTTTGTTGTGACAATAGGCAACATTTAATAAGACATTCCGTTATTCTCTTAGGTACTATCGGCACTGGATGAAGTTGGAGATTTACTTGGTGTGAAATATGCAAAACGTGCCTCACCAAGAAGGATAGCAAATGGAACTGTTAAAAGTAGCAAAGTAGATTAGATAGATGTTCTAGTTTAATACAAATGTACGTGGATATTTCCCTTGTTCTAATTCACAAGCCACGGTTTCGACATCGGGACAGAGGTATAATGTTTCATATAACAAGGCTGTTTTTGTACATTTAGTTGGTTTTTGCATGGACAAGCGTCATCATGTGCATTTTTCTTAAAACATAACAGTCCTGACATTGCTGATGTTTTTGTTCGATGTAACGTTTCGCTGTAGTTAGCACCCAGTTTGTATTTACAGTTTACATCTGTGATTTTGACGACTACTTTGGTGAGGTCATTTTTTCGTGACGAAGTTTGTGAAATTTAGAAGAAATTTGTTTGGATTATTTTCTAATGCGATGAGAATATAATTGCTCGTGTAGTTATTGTTTTCATTTGTTCACCAGAGGCAGCTTGCAGTTTGCTTGCGGAAACAGAATACTGTATATTTTCAGTTGCTCAAATGAAGAGCATAGTTTGCACCAATTGTATTTTAGACCAGCTGACAAAAAGTCGCTTTCACGAGGTTATTGCGCCAGCCCTAAAAGCACACTTTTTGACCTGGGGCAGTGTCCAGTGGGGAGTCAAGACAGCAACAGAAACACAGTACTTTCAACACATGGAAGACCGTGATAAAGCAAACAACTTTGTTCAGTGCTTGTTAAGCTATAGCTTGGTGAAGGGGGATGTGTCTTTAGTACGGGACCTAAAGGAACCCCTGACAAATTTGGGGCCAAACACCAAACATTACCATTGACTTTGGCCCAGAAGGGGGCCACAAGAATTTGTTACTTAGAATGTAACTACAGGATTTCGGAACATTAAACCGCGCATCTTTTTAACCGGGCTGTTGCATGGACACTGGCAGCTAGTTATTAAGAAGAACGGACGTACTTCCTATTGTATTGGAGTGATACTTTCATATGGTTCTTCTTTACCTGCCCTAAAAGGATGTGATGTTTTAATAAATGATAATTTGTTGTACTTGCACTACATATCATTATTTTAGCGGCCATTCCAAGTGAAATCTTTTATTCAGCGACAAGTTGATGATAATAAGCTCAGTTTTGCGATAAAGTACTTTTATAAAATACAAAGTTATGCTATAATTTTACAACCAAAAAGATTGAAAACATGCCCAAGGAAGTGAGGGAACAATGACATTGGAAATACGACCGACCGTGATCGCCTTTTTTAACATACCAAGATAGCAATATCAACCGATTACTGGTACAAAGAGAACTAGGCACCAGTCTCAAGATCAGTTTTGTCAGTTTTTAACTGACAGTTTTGGGCTTTCAGTTGCAAGACTGATCGTCCATTTTCGAAAAACTAATGAAACCTGATGAGATGACTGCCTGTCAGTTGTGACTGAAGAAACTCAACATATCAAGTTTTCTTCAGTTTTTAACGGAAGGGATTTTCATTGTATTTCACGAACTCCACTGTTTGCCACTGACGCTAGCATGATACGGTTGTGAAACCTGCGTTTTTTTCAAAGCAGCGCTTTGGGTAGATTTTCACAACCCGAGTACAAAGTGGCGAAAAACCCATTAATACGGATGAATATATAGAGGCATGGGAGGAAGAGCAATCATTGTGGGATGTTACTGCGATAAACTTCAGTTTTTGGAAACTGAAAACTGTCAGAAAACTGATAAAAACATCGTGTGTGTAGGCGTCAGTTTTTGGAAACTAGAAACTGTCAGTCAGAAAACTGATAAAAACATATCATGTATGTAGGCTTCAGTTTTTGGAAACTAGAAACTGTAAGTCAGGAAACTGATAAAAACACATAGTGTATGTAGGCATCAGTTTTTCGAAACTAGAAGCTGTCAGTCAGGAAACTGTTAAAAACACATCGTGTATGTAGGCATCAGTTTTTGGAAACTAGAAACTGTCAGTCGGAAAATTGATAGAAACACATCGTATATGTTTTTGGAAAATGAAAGGGCTAAAGTTATGTCAAAATCAGGTATGTGTTTTTTGTCCTTTCTGCAAGGACGGTATTCATTTCTTACATCAGTCCACAAAAGCAGATGGACTTCTAAAGCACAAAGCTCTCTGTTGATAAGGTTATTGGGCCTAGAGCTCTGGGCCCGACAACAAAAAACAATAAATTGGGGGGTGTTGGCAAAACAGAGAAAATGTGCATTATATACGACAATAAGGCATCGATTATTGCTTTATTCAAACAAAATGGTTGCAGAGGAGAAATTTGCAAAATGAAAACCCTAGCAAAGGCCAAGGAAGTTTCGCAAGAGTCCCAACTGTTAAACCGAAAATCGAAAGTTGACACCAATGGTTTTCGTGGCAGCCTGTCATACCCAAATGGAGAGGTAAAACGAAAAGGGATGAAGGAGGAGCCCACAACACAGGACTTATTCGAGGAGACACCTTTATTTGTTGCAGTGATAACTTATATCGGTTATTACGTTCTAGCATTTTTTGGTTACATTCGCGATTTTCTGCGCGACCGTGGTATTGAGAAGAACAAACAAGCTAAGGAGAAAGGCAATGAGGTATGTGTCAAGCATTGACTAACTGACTTTTTGACTAACAGTTACTTTTATATATTCCGTAAATGTAAGATTTCTTTAGTGGAATAGGATCTCCATATAGCCGGTCAATAGATAGTAGCGTATCTTAGTAGCCCAGTGCGGACGAGATGGAGAGAGGGGTGGAGAAGGGACTAAGAAAGGGATAGGTAGGTTCATACCGCGCAGAGAAACGTCATTGAGCAAGCCCACGACTTGCGGTCATCTGTCAGTCTGCATTCTGCGTATTTCGTGGAGGTATTCAAATCGAGGTGCAGGGAGAAATTATGGAAGGTCATGGGAATGTGCGGGTCCCAGTGAAGATGATCAACATGTATGAAGGATTCCACTATGTTGTAAATGATATTGGAGATACATCGGAGATATTGGAGATACATCGGAGATATTGGAGATACATCGGAGATATTGGAGACACATCGGAGATATTGGAGATACATCGCAGATATTGCGAGATTCATCGGAGATATTGGAGATACATCGGAGATATTGGAGATACATCGGAGATATTGGAGATACATCGGAGATATTGCGAGATACATCGAAATCATGACGGGTGTAAAACAAGGATGTGTCAAGTCCGGCCTCCTGTTACTACTCGTGATAGGCTAGATCGCGAGTATACATGATATGCAGGTACCAGATGCAAATTTATGAAGGTGTCGGAAGACCTTGGTTTTGAAGACGACCTGGTGCCATCGAGGTCTGTTGACATGCAGGCCCAGATAACAATGTTGAAATACATGGTAGTCAGAGCTACGCTATGGCTGAACACCAGGAAGTGTAAGACCACGAGGAACCACGCCAGAGGAGGAAAGCGAGCGAAGATTGGGGGTGATGAGGTGGAAGGTGTCCAGGAATTTGTCTACCGTCATCAGTAGCGGTGTGGCAGCGGACAGGTTTATCAGCGGTGATCGAAGGCTGAGGAGGGAGTCAAGCATGACAAGCACCAGCTACCAGTCCAAGCTAGGACTGTTCCAGGTCTTGGTATCCTGTCGTACAGGAGAGTCACATAGAAGATGATGAAAGCCGAACGCGAGGAGCTGGATGCATTCCAACACAAGTGCCTGAGAAGGACATTGGGGATAAGATGGCAGCAGGTGGTGATGAACCAGGATGTAATGGAGAGGACAGCCACAAACAAGATCAGCCGTGCATTTCGGAGCAGGAGAAAGAACGGTCCTTGATCGTCTCTTGACACGGAGAGAACTAGATAGGTGATTGGACAATGCAGATTTATATGTGCTGATATTATTACATATGTGATGAAAAGTACAGGTGGTCTATTATGGATGAATCGAGTAGACATGTTTTTTCACTAGTCATCTCGATTACTTCATTATCAATTCAATGGGCTCCATGAAGTTCACACTACCACTGATCGAGAGCAAAACTTGTGTCAATTAATATTACTTCTAGTCCCACACTTCAAGCAGGACTTGTTTCAAGGCAGTTGTTAAGTGGGGACTGCCCTTTCTTCCTTGAAGCCTGAAAATTGTAATGATTCTTGAAATGCATGTAAGGTACAAAGAAATGATTAGCCCAGTGCCCACTTGCTCTTGAGATCAACGAAATCATAACACAATTCCAATATTTCTTCTTCCTAACTTCTGCTATCTGGGCTCCATGTGATCAGAGTGCCCAACTATTGATGTCAACTTAAGAATTATAAATGCCTCTGCAATGTTTGCACATAGTGTCAAAAGAGTATGGACTCCATCGGAGATTAGCATGTGCCTCTTCAATGCCTGTGTAACATCTGTCTTGAGAGCTGGGTCCTCATAGCAGAATACGTAATATGGCTTAAGGTATTTCATAGTACATGCTTGGATCAGATTCTCAGTCTTTCCATTTGGGACAAGGTCTCTACTGTGGAAGTCAGATGAAGATGCTGCAATCAACCAACCATGGAGGAAAGATGCAAAAAGGCTTGGCTCAAATGATCCGGCATGTGATCTGTATTTAAGAAGATCACATGTACTAGGTATTTATCTGTGCCCACGAATAAAAGTTCCCCAAGAATGCTCCCAGGAAAACATGGACAGCTGCAGTCATTAGGGACCTGGAGTTTCTAAAGGATACCTATAGACCCAGCTATGGATTAACAACAATATCAGAATCATATAAGTGATAGAAAGCAATGGAGGCAACTCACACAGTTGAGGAATCCACTGGCTGAGAACAGATGATGTTGTCAAGCTCAAAGATCAAGAAAGATGAAGTTTCCTTTTCCTGTGTTAATGCATGGTAATAGTATCAGAAAAGGCCACGTTATTTGCTTCTCATCTTTGAAATCCAGCTCACAAGCAATTGTTTGCCATATTACTTCATTGAATACCCTTGAGCAATATCCTATAAACTGGATTCTTTTACTTAGAAATTGTTCTGAAAATGATATGGTGTTGTATGTTGACTGTCTTGTGGGATGGGGCTTCCAGGACACAGCATTAAGTGCAAAAGTAAAATGTGATCCAATGATTTGTTTTTCTTTTTAGGGTTTTGTTCCCCTGTATGGAGATTTTGAGAGTTTCTATACTCGAAATGTATACATAAGAATTCGTGATTGCTTTAACAGGCCAATAGCTAGTGTTCCAGGTGCAGAGATGGATGTTATGGAAAGAGTTAGTGATGATTATAATTGGAATTTGAGGTATGTAAGTGAAAAAATGCAGTTATTTATTGACAGATTAAAGAGATACAGTGTCCTTTGTTTGATTTCCCATTATTATTGGTTATCAGGGTCTCATATGCTACATTGCAATGCATGCAACATTATTTGGATTTTTATTATTGTATATATGTAAGGAGGTATGTGTAAATGTCTTCAAACCATCACTTATGTGTCACTGTGACAATTAAATCTGGCCATCTTTGATGACTGCTTTGTACAAAGATGCAGGAGCCAGGAGCCTATTGAAGTTTAATTATGAAGAACATACTTTTGTAAACCTGAACTTAAACAAGCAATCTGTTAGTTGAACAAACAAAGAGTCGAGGTTCTTACTTTGTAATAAAAATATCCATCAGTTTTTAATCTGCAGAGTTTGAGTCATGCAGCACAGTATAATCAGGTCTGACTTAACCATCCCTATATGGGAGACGAGAGAGCATTACCGACAATCAAGAGTCAACACTTGCTGGTTTCAATTGTTAACAAGTTGTGCATATAAGTTAATGCAGTCTCTATTGAAATTTTCTTTGCTTCCTCATGCAGATATTCTGGTAAAATATTAAAGTGTATCAATATGGGTTCGTATAATTACCTTGGTTTTGGTGAATGTTATGGGCCATGTACAAGTAGTGCAGAAAAATCTATTATGGAATATGGGTGTGCTGGATGCAGTAGCCGTCTTGAATATGGTAAGGTTTTGTTCTGTTAATGCTGACTATTTGATAGCATCTGTAGGACTATGAGGACAGCGGGCCTTCATAGCAGAAGACGTCATATGGTTTATGGTATTTCATATTTGATGCTTTCATCAGATTCCCTGTCTCTCCATTTGGGACAAGGTATGTCTATATCTGAATGGAGTACTTGTTTGTGAAATTCATCCTACTGTGCTAAGCTCTGGACATTTATTGATAATGATGATGTTCATGATGATGATGGTCATGGTTTAGAGTCCACCTTATGACATGTCACTAAAATTTGTAATTTAAGGGTAAGGAGACAGACTGAGATCACCCTGCTATTGGATCTCCAGTGGATCCCTGTAAACACAGATAGAAGCTCACAACTCAGTAAAGTGTGGATGTATTCCCTTGAATAAATCCCCGTGGCATTGTTTCTTTCTAAGGTCTTATAATCCATATAGTCATTTTACTGCCCAATGACTAGATCTATAGCTCCATTGTAAAAAGTGTCAGCTTGGTTTAAATTTCAGCTGGAAGATTGTTAATGACAAGAATCTCAAGGTCTTATGGCAATCCTCTACAAAATAAAAGACATTTGATCTTACAGTGATCCTCTTCAAAATCAGAGATGTCAGAGTGGTGTTGTTTTAATCAGTGAAGATGTTTACTAGAATAGTAGATAGTTCGCTGCATTTAATGATGTAATGATTTATAGTTCCATGATTTTCTGGAAACCTTGGAGTCGGATATGTTTGCAAGTTTTTTGCAAGATGTGTTTGGAAATTTTTATCTAGTAATGACCGCTGATGCTGATTTATTTGTACATCATGTTGCTTTTTATGCAGGTGTTTCTGAGCTGCACATAGAATTAGAAGACCTTGTGGCAAGATTTGTAGGGAAACCTGCTGCTGTCTGCTTTGGTATGGGCTTTGCTACAAATTCAACATGCATACCTGCATTGACTGGACCAGGTTGTTGTATAATAAGTGATAAATTGAATCATGCATCTATAATTCTTGGAGCCAGGTTGACAGGATCAAAAATATATGTTTTTAAGCATAATGGTAAGTTATTTAATATGTTTTAAGTATATTATGTATTTGGATAAAATTAGTGTATCATTAAACAATTGATGCTGTTTAGAGTGTTAGTGAGATTAAGTCCCAATTGTGCACATGTTTGCTTATTGTGGAAATTTTATCCAGTATATGAAATGTTTATATACTTTTTTCTCTTTTCCCCTTATTTTTATACAATTGTCTTGTTATTTATAAATTCATTGATGGAACTTTGTTTTTGATGTGAAATAGACATGAAACATTTAGAGAAAATATTGAAGGATGTGGTAATACAAGGACAACCAAGATCACATCGAGCATGGAAGAAAATCATTATTTTGGTAGAAGGAATTTACAGTATGGAAGGCTCAATAGTAAATTTACCTGAGGTTGTTGCTCTCAAAAAGAAGTACAAGGTAAGATAACACACATTTTGTCTTGTGGTTTTGGAACAGCATGCCACTTTACATTAGTGTACTCTATTTGAGGAAGAAAATGATAAGGTATCTTGTTCATCAAATTTCCTGCAACACTGATTGGTCCATATACTGGTTCACTGATAGGTTCAAGGATTGTCAGTATTTAGTAAGAACAAACCATGTGGCTTTCATCACTGTTAAATGTGTTACTATGCAAATTCTTTTGCTACAAATATCTGCCTGGAATACTGGATCTGTGTTATTTAGTTTTAGTTTTCATTTGAGTGTCTAGTTCAGTTCTGTTTTTCCTTGCCACTGTCTTGTCATTTTTAATTTAATCTTATTTTCAGCAGCTCCTATGCATTGCCTTTTGTTATTGCAACCTGTTATGGTAGTTTTTGTTGCAGTAATGAAACATTGGCCTTGCTCAGGAGCTCTCGTAGCTCAGTTGCCAAAGAGTATCCGTTCCATGCAGAAGGTCGTGAGTTCAACTCCTTCCATTGACAAAGCTTTTTTCCCATGTGTTTCAACAATGTATGGCAGAGAAGAGTAATCACTGTTCACATGCAATGGCAATCTTCATTTCCTTCTGAACAGACCAAGTGTTAAGATCACCATTGTAATATTCTTCAGTGAGTGAATACCCGGACAAAATTTGCACACTATGCCACTGGAGACTTCAATGCAAAAGTTGGGAGTGACAGAGGGTGGGTGATGGGAACTGAGGGAATTGAGGAGTACGGTGACAATGGCAATGGACTCAGCGAGTTTGTCAGTTTGAACGACATCATGATTGGAGGCACCCTCTTCCTCCACAAGGAGCACGACAAAGTAATATGAAGATTGCCAGATGAACAAACAGAGACCCATATTGACCATGTGTTGATATCAAAGATAATGAGGACTTTCCTCCGGGATGTGTGGAGACATGACAAGCAACCATGTGTGCAGACATGACAAGCAACCATAACCTTGTAAATCCAAAAATTATGTTGAAGCTGATGAGGCATAAGATGGTGTAACAAGGTAGAATGAAGATTTATGTGAAGAATTTAAAGGATTTGTCCATCAAGCAGTGGTACAATGTTGCCACAAGAGATAGGTTCAAGGCCCTACAGAAACCCAAGGGGTTCCTTGGGGGTGAGTGAGGCACTGCAGAAGGTGTACATGGAGGCAGAGTTGGTAGTAGGGAAGAGCCTGATGCAGAGCCAGTCATGGATTAGAGGAGAGACATAGAGACTAGTATACAAAAGGAAGAAGTTTAAAAGACGACAGAGACAATGAGATGATAGGGAGTGACCAGAAGTCTTAGGTAGGAGTGCAAGGAAGAGAATTGAGGTTGAGGAAATTTGCAAGAGGACACTTGACAGTGTGGATGATGGGCTATCAGACAAGGCAGAGAAGACTACAAAGAATGGTAGGATGAAGGAGAGCATTTGGTAATGAGGATGCTCATGGTATAGAGGAAGGAAGCAGTGGCAGTGAAAGACAAGAATGTAGCACTAAAGACAGAGAAAAGGGAAGGACTGGAGATGGGGTAATACATTACAAGGAGATGCTGAATTGAAAGAATCCAGTAAACTCAGTGCAAGGAGTAGGAAGTATGAGGCTGGCTGGACTCCAGGAATTTGATGAGGGAAATATCAGGATGAGCAAGGTAAAGAAAGAGCTAAGGAAGACAATGTGGCCATAGGCAACAGACCTGAGCAGGTAAGTGCTGACTTGCTGAGAGCTGACAAAGACTGGACTGCAAAGGTGCTGATGGAGTTTATCAACAAAGTCTGGGAAGATGAGAAGACATTAAAAAGTTCGAGGAGAGGGCTGATCATTAAGATTGTGAATAAGGAATGCATGAAGCTTTGTGGCAACTGAAGGGGACTGACATTACTTTCAGTGTTCAGCAAAGTATGATAGACAGGAGAGAGGTACAGAAGGCACTGCAAAAGGAACATCCAGAGTTCATGCCTCACATCTGAATGGAAAACCGGATTTTCTTGCCCAGGAACATCTATTCAGTGCTTGTAAAATTTACTCTATAAACATTTCATACAAAAATTTGTTAAAATAGACTTACCAATAATGAAGTGACATGCAGCAGGAAACTTGTAATAATTAGAGGTGTTATCCAATTGTGTAAGATAATAGTAATAAGGTAAGGAATACAACTTTTCACAAAATTAAAGGGTACTTGTACAAAGAAAAATAAATGGCGTTTTTAGTATTGTTATATTTAGATTGTTATTAACACCAGCAGTCGTGGTGCCTATGCGTTCTTCCTTGGAGGAGTAACGGTCTGGTATGGTAGCCATGTTTGTTGCAGAATGTAGTTGGTTAAGAAATTTCTTCTTTTGACCAAAACGCAGTTCTGCTGAAATCTGATTGAGTTAGAGAGCAAAAAACTTGCAAGCCTTTTCTTTTCAAGCGAATTATACAGCTCTAAGGAAAGTCCAGGAGAGCGCTGGACGAAGGCCAAGGTCACTAGTTGAAAGTTGCTCACCATAAGTCGTGATGGAGAATGTGTTGACCGCTTGGATGGTGAGATGACGCTGGGGCGATAAAGATGAGGAGAAAACTGTCTTCGGTTACAGTGTCAACCAAAACACGAATCTTGCTGGGTAAAACAGGGATTTGCGGTGTTTGTGATAGACTAGGGAAAGAGGAAGACGGTGGACAGCAGACGGACAGGCATCAAATGTAAATTTATAAAGGTGTTGGAAGACATTGATTTTATAGATGACCTGGTGCTTTGTCGTCAAGAACTGCTGATATGCAGGCAGAGTTAGGCTAAGGCTGCACACCAGGAAATGTAGGACTGTGAGGATGCACACCAGAGGAGAGACGTAAGTGAATATTGGGAATAGAGTCAGCAGCAGTGGTGGTACGACGGTGGACATACAGGCGAGGTCCAAGAAGGCCAGTGTTGCGTTTGAAAGACTGAGGAATATTTGGAGCACCACCCATATCAGCATCCGAACCAAGCTGGAACTGCTCTAGGTCTGCCCTGCTGAGTGCATGAGAGAGATGAAAGGTTACGCAGACAAACGAGGAAAAGCGGAATGCCTTCCAACAAAATTGTGTAAGAAGGATAACGATGATTAGCTGGCTCCAGATGGCGACACACCGGGAACTATTGGAGAGAGCAGCTACTGACAAGATCAATGGCGAGCTGTGGAGGAGGAGGTGGACTTAAATTGGACACATGTTGTGCAAGGGTTGAGCGAACTATGTTGTGGCATTTGGACACCGGATTGTTAGTGGTCCAGAGGTCGACCTAAAACAACTTGGCAAGGGACGGTGTGGACTGAGAGAAATAGAGCAGGATGGAGCTAAGGTGGCAGCACGAGACAGCAGATTTGAAAAAAATGCATCATGGCCTTATACGCCTCCTGGCGCAGCGAAAAGTAGGCGCCAGGTAGTTAGGAATAAGACATTGAATTACATTCCGTTTTGAACGGTTGTTAGGAGTGTAACTTACATTGTCAGCAGCAAAATATGGTAGCAATTTATCACGTAACAGATATCACAGAGAAGGCTGCAGAATTTGGTTATTTCCCATTGTTTTGTTTGAGGTTTTAAAATGTTTTGTATTTAAGATATTTAATTATTGCAGTGCTGCTTGTAATGTTCATGACAGTCTGTAAGTTATTAGAATCAATCGTTGTGTATGTCTTCCCTTGAAGGCATACTTGTACGTTGATGAAGCTCACAGTATTGGATCTCTGGGATCAAGAGGACGTGGAGTCACTGATTACTTTGGTGTTGATCCAAGTGATATAGATTTAATGATGGGAACTTTCACAAAAAGCTTTGGAGGAATAGGTGGATACATTGCTGCAGAAAAGGTACAATTTTACAATAGTGTTGTAAGGAGTGTGTGGATCTGTGTAGGTGTGTAGTTTTCTGTTATAATCATGTGGAGGTAATCCTAGATGAGGTATCATTTATCAAGATTGATATAAGAGCAAGGCTCTGAACCATGACTTTAGTTCCAGGTACAGATAAACAGGTTGGCTTTGTTATGAAGTAAAGTAAAAGTAGCTGTGACTAACTGTGTCAAGCTGTGTCATCTCAGGCATGAACCAAGTGTCACAACTGCGAATGTTATACCCATTAGGCAGTAATGAAAATTCTCTGTGTTTTAACTACTATTGTCAGCTCATGTAATTTTGTTGTATTTGTATTGTTGTTAATCTTTACAAGCATGATGTTTTTTGTAAGTAATTTATCAGACCTAGATATTTTTGCACAACAGGATTTAATGCGTCTATATTCTATTTTCCAAGCACATTGTGCAGTACCTCAGAGCACACTCCCATAGCTCAGCGTATGCATCAACAATATCACCACCAGTTGCTAGTCAGATCATTTCATCAATGAAGATTATTATGGGTGAAGATGGAACAAATGAAGGTGAGACAATGTTTAAAGCTTTTGGCTTGGTTTTAAGTTCAATAGTATATGGGCTTAATGAATATCATTGTAAAAACATAAATACTTTAGAATTCATCTCAATTGAATGCAAGGAATTTTTTGTATTATTCTTACAGGATTATTAAAAGGAATTTTCTCTTTGTAAATAATTGTAACTCTTGTTGTGTATGGTCTTCTTCTTGTCATGGCTTTTTAGTTCTTTCCTTTTTTGCTTCCTTGCTCCATTCCATGACATTTTGCTATGTTGATACCATAGGTGAACGAAGACTTGGGCAACTGAAACTAAACTGTAGGTGAGTTCAAAATTAGCTTATTTTACTGGTGCCAAATATAACATTTGCAGCTTCTCGAATTTATTCGTTGTCCAGTGTCTAATTTCCTTGTGATGGATCGTGTCACCTAACTAGCACTCAGAGCTGCGAGAGAAACTTTATGTTGGTCTTTGAGCAATTGATCTCTCTAAACCTTCTTGTCTTTAGGAATCAGTGTCTGGCCTGATACGAAAATATCATCTAGTTCGATGCAATATTCCCCGCAAAAATTTATTTGGCGATTTGCATTGTTATTTCCCATCCATTCCTGTTGGCTATTCAAGTGTGGGAGCATAATGCAGTGCATCATCCCTGTTGACTTGCTGTGTTAGAGAGTACACAGGATGTTGGCAGCATGTTTCGTACTTCTGGTCAACTAACTAACTAGCCAAGCAGCAAACTAAGTAATTAATTAGCTAACTAACTCGTAAACAACTTGTATTCCTATTCATAACAAATAGACAATGTACAAAGCACGCGCGCTCTTGCTTAACACAAATCCTCCCCTGATAGATTTAGGGTTTATCATCAAGTTCATTACTAATATTGTTAATAAAATATCTCCCCTTATTGATTTAGAGTTCACTGTTAAGTGCATTGTTTTCTTTTACTTTCCAGGTAGATTTTATTGTCCTTTTTGGTCTTGACAATTTGTTCAATGATGGATGCTCTGCCTTAACTTCCTTCTTTGTCTCTTCTTGTAATGGAACTAGATGTACCCTGTTCCTGCAAATGACTCTACTTGGTGCCCGGACTAAATACTGTCTCGGACTGCATGTTTCACCAACAACTGTCCTGGTTTCACGCTTGTCTGCAATTTTGACTTCATTTCTCTATCTGGAAATGGTGCAAAAACTAAAAATATAACGTGAAAAGTAATCAACAATTAACAAATAATCTATCCCTTTAAGATGAAACGTTCTATCCCCACAACTTGCTAAGGGCGTTCCGGACGTATAGAGGGCATCAAGGGTTCTGGTTTATTCGCCTTGTGCTCCAAACATTGTAAGATTGAACCATAGCCTGGATATCCTTGCTTAAACCTGGCCAGCAGACAGATTGCTTTGCTCGTTCTCTGCATTCAGGGCACCAATGCCCTGGTGTCCTTCATGAATTCTTCCTAGTATTTCTTCATTGATACAGGAATTATAATTCTTGAAGACTTCAAAGTTAATCCTTCAACAATGGAAAATTCAGCCCTGAAATTCCAATAAGGTTTTAAAGATTGTGAGATCTTATACTCATCTGGCCATCTTTTTTTATGTATTCTCTGATTTTCAAAAAGGCCAGATCTTTTGTTTGTGCAGCAATCATCCAGCTCCGTGTAACGTCGGAATAGCACTGACTATACTATGGATGAATCGTAGCATTTCATCATCCTTAAACAGAGATTCTTCTTCTGTATGGGCGGGTAACTGTCTTGACAACGTGTCTGCAATGTACATTTTTTCCCTCGAACCTATATCACATCTTTGATATTGAACCGCGTTAACGTCATCTTCATTCTCTGTATTCGAGGTGACACATGCTCAGGAGTGTACTTTGTAACCAGTGCTTTTGTGCATCTGTCAGGCCAGAAGAGAGTAGAATATCATCTGCTTCAGCACCCATGGAATATATCAATACATTGACTTGATTCTCTTCGTCTTTTGCGTTGAGTTCAGAAGCCAGTCTGAATCATTCAAAGCGATGGATCCATCTTTTCCATTCTTCTGCCTTGGCGGAAAACTGTTCTAAGGCGTGACTTGATATGTAGTCATCTTGAGACGCTGTATACTTGAACAAACTTGAAGGTAAGGCTCACGAATGTGTTGCCTCGAGTTTTTGACGGGTAGTCTGAAGATTGCTCTTCCACATTCGTAGCCAGAGTTACATGTACATCAGTTTGCTTTGCAAGTCTTCCTGTCACCATGTTGTGCTAGAGAGAGCACATAAAGTAGCCAGCATGTTTCGTACTTCTGGTTAATTAACTAGAAAACTAACTAACGAACTATTTAACTAACAAGTAAACAACTTGCACATACTTCCACAAGGGACTTAACAGAATTAAGCAATTTAAAGGAATTGTATTTTGAGAAACATTGTTTTGCTTTAACTCTGCGGAACTCGGAAACCGCTTAAAAGAATACCTTAATCCACGTGCAGTTCTTCGGGTTATGGCCAACTGCTATTGTATAGTTTGTAGAAACGGCAGGAGAGCGCGAAATAACAGTATCAAAGCCTAGAGTGTGCCAATGTCATGAGCTGTATTTCCTGATAAGATTTGAAAAAGTGACACTTTCTTGGTCTAGTTAAGAAAGAAAGAGGAAGGGTACGGGAGAGTTTCTATGTGCTATTAGTTGTGATTTATTGAATATTACAAATTGATTGGGATTATTTTTTTATTTCATTTAGATACTTTAGACAGAAAGTTCAGGATATGGGTTTCATTATTTATGGGCACGACGATTCTCCTGTAGTTCCACTTATGTTATATATGCTCTCCAAAATGACGTAAGTTTAGTTTTAAGTTCACTTATTTTAACGGCAGTACCGGTAGATTTGGTAAATAATCAAACCGTGAGTCAAAGGATTCTCGTTCAAATCCATTCTTTACATATCTCTAAAGGTATTGCCTTTTGATTGTCCATTTGTAAGGTGAAATATGCCAGAAAGGAGGTTAAGAATATCTTCGCGTAAGAAGTAACGTCGGACATTTCTTTATTTGTGGTCGATATCTCAATTAAACATCGTTATTTCTTATCCATTTGTATTCTTTCCCAGATTTTATATAACACTTCCCTGCCTAGTGCTCGGCACATACGGGATAGATTATAGATGTTAAACATTAAGTGTACCGGTGGGCCAGCCCCCTATTGTAGCATTCATTTTGCACAGCCGTGTGGCCGAAAGGCTTAAGAAAAGGAGATGGGCGACGCCCTATGCATCTAAATGATTTGAGATAGAATTTTGACCTTCGATTTTGTATTCTGTCTTTTGTTTTCTTCTGTTTGTGTAGTGCTTTTAGCAGAGAGATGCTTAAGCGCAATATTGCTGTGGTGGTGGTGGGATTCCCAGCCACTGGCATCCTTGAATGTAGATCTCGATTTTGCATGTCGGCTTTACACACGCGAGATATGTTGGATAAGGTTTGTAAACTTTACCTGTTTTTCAAAATCATAGAGAAAACAACAGTAATTACTGGAACAATGTAATATTTGAAATCATATTTCGATTAGTCCTGTTACAACCTTGCCGCCAACCAATATGTAATGATTTTTTAACTTTCTGAAACAATTATCAAAGCACACTGAAATAATTGTTTTCACCTTCATAGCCTGGTGCATAAACCTGCAATATGCGATAGTTACTTTTGTAGTGTTCCTTTTCTTCATGTAGAATATTTATTCCATGAGATTTTTATTGATAGTTCAACTTATAGAACATCGAGTTTTTGATCTCCAATAGTTTAGATATCTTGTCGCAAAATGCTTTGAAAATTCATGCCAATAACAAATAGACCAATGCATACATTTAAGTTGACTTGTTTTCACTTGCTGGCTGTTCTAGTTGTCAAATTGATGGCATCCACAGGACTGCTCCCGTGGAATATCTTTTAAAGCTCTCTAGTTAGTATTGTACAAGTACCGGATCCCTAAAACGTTGTCAACCATAAGACTAGTCAGTTGAATTTGCTGTGGTCCATGTAGATGCACAAGCTATTCAGCATTTAAATTCCTCTAGGTGATCGCGAATCATATAACCCCAGGATAAGCGAATAGCCCAGAATTCGAGTCCTATAGTCCGTGTTTGGGGAAAGGAACATTGTTTAAATACTTGGTTTTAAAAATTACCTTAAATGTAGATTATAGTGAAGATATCTTGTTTTCTTGTGAACTTTTTAGGTGTTGAAAGCTTTGGATGAAGTCGGAGATATCCTGCAATTGAAGTATTCGCATATCAACCCAGCCAAGGCGCTCACATTACCAGAGCAGCGTAAACAGTCATTTAAAACTGATTAAGCAGCATTACTATAGAATTCTACTATTGGCTGCACTTGAACGCGATCAAGGATAAAATGAGCATTCTCAAAAACCTGCAAGGACCTCTCAGTGAAGATTTTTCACTGCTTGGTCCATCATATCATTATGTCCCTATGTGAATGTGTATTGAAGGAGCCCCACTGTGGAATCTTGAATATTTATGATAAACGTTATTTAAAATTTCTGTGCTTAAATTTTGCACTGAAGCACGTTTAAGATTGATTGACCATATTTCATGGCACCCATTTTCCCCTCAGAAAAGTATGGAACAAAACGTAGGAAATTTGTCAGAACAGATGTCTTGCTAGCCTTTTTATGAACGTTTAGTTTCCACACGACTTCCTCTGTGTCCTGAAGAAACCCTGATTTTGTTAGGGACCCTTTGACATTGTAATAAGGAGTATTTGGCCACTACTATTGCTGAGCTTCACTCTATGTTGCTTATACCAAAAAGTCGTCATTGTAAATCATATACTTTGAAAATACTTCCAACATCTTTCTTAGTTAATTTGAGCATATTTCGTTATGCTTTGTTTTGATTCCTTGAACAACGTACACGATTACACACCGAACCAGGTATTCTTGTTCATTTAGTTTGTCTGTAGTACAAGTCACCCTCAGGTGGACGAAACTGCCTACCTCTCTGTACAAACAAATGTCACTGCTGACCATGTTTCTCGGAAATGGAATCTTGCAAAATGATGCCCTTAAGCATAAACAAGCAATTTATAACTCGATTAAATTTCAATTAACTGGAGACATAACCACAGGATAAGAATATGTTTAGGGCCACTCGGTTTTTCCGGTGAAGCATAAATTCATTTACACACGCCCCATTTCTAAGCAAGAAAAGGAGGATTAACATGTACACTGTTCGCGAAAATGGTTGCTTTCCAGTGTTAAGATTCTGGTTTGTTGCAATGGAGTTTTCAATAATGCTAATTTTCACAAATAAGGTGTCGATACGGGAAAGAAACGGGAAAACGAGTTCACTGCCATGCAATTGATGCCCCTTTCACATTAATATTTTGTTTGACTGCCGCTTAATCGACAGTGATTGCAGCAATATCCTTGTCATAGAACTTTCGCAAATTTACTCTGTTGCCTTTTCTGTCACACTGTGCAAGTCGAGTTACTTGCAAATTTGGCTTCAAAACTGTTACGTCAGCAGTGTGACTCGGACACTCAAAACTGGATTGTTGACCAGGGTGGCAGAAAACCGGGGAACGCAAATGCAACTTCATTACCTCACAGGAAATTTTGCCGTTATTTTCCGCGCGCCCTCGAAGTTTTCAGTTTTCTGCCATCCTGTTGTTGACTACATTCACTAACTAAAAACAACTCCAAACTATCTTCTTTCTGAGCTTCCTCCTCCTTTTGGAATTAGCCTGAGAACTAAGCTTAGAACAAAGACTACCACTCAACTAACCATCGACATTTCCTTGTCAACAGTATCCATGCTCCTTCCATGCTACTTAACTGCTTACAATGCTCTAAAAAGACATTGATCCTGAAAACAGTCGCACAAGAGGAACTGACGATCTAAAACCACGAAGACGAAGTAATTCATGGCCGCCATGCGAAATGCGTATAGCGGTACGAATTGCCATATGGCATCCATTTTATTCATTTTGACTGGACCAGGTCAGAATTTTAAAGTGAAGGTACAGTGCAGTATAGTTTCGCGTTTAGGAGTGTCTCATCTGCTTGTTCTTATTCTGTGATACAACTGCAGTAATTTGTAAGGTATATGTTCTAATGCGTTTTATTTCATACCTATTTTACTAGAACAACTCAAGTTTTCTTACTTAGTTCTCCAAGTTCTGTACAAAAGTTTCCTTCTAAATTTTAGCTTATGTTAATAGGAACAGCGCAGACCCTGATATGAAGCTCTATTTGTTAAAGACGCCTGATATTTTAATGTCAACCTACTTCTGTCCAGCTGACATAGTCTGAGAGCCAAGGGTATGCGAAGACCACAGCCATACAGCTGGACTTCGATCGTTAAGGCTCCAACGCCTAGAGGTCTGGGGTCAACAACATTCTTTACGAGTCTACAAACGGTGTCTGGTATTCGTGAAGTCTTTTTCACCCAAACAACAAGTCGTAGGGTGTTGTCAAAACAGAGAAAATGTGCAGCTGACGGCAATCTTGTAGGACATTACCACAATACGGCATCGAGAACTTCTTTCAACCAATACTACAATCAAAATGGTTGCAGAGGAGAAATTTGCTAAGATGACAACACCCAAACCCAAAGAAGTTTCGCAAGAGACCCAACTTTTAAGCCGAAAGTCGAAAGTTGACACCAATGGTTTTCATGGCAGCCTGTCATACCCAAATGGAGAGGTAAAACGAAAAGGGATGAAGGAGGAGCCCACGATACAGGAGTTATTCGAGGAGACACCTTTAATTGTTGCAGTGATCACTTATATTGGTTATGGCGTTCTAGTGTTTTTTGGTTACATTCGCGATTTTCTTCGTGGCCGTGGTATCGAGGAAACAAAACAAGCTAAGGAGAAAGGCAATGAGGTATGTGCTAAGCAGTGACTTTTTGATTGGCAATTATATTTATATACTCTGTGAAAAGCTTGCTTTAGTGTAATAGGATCACCATATAGTGCCTAAACCTTATTATAGCTTATTTGTTAGGCCAATACAGGTTTAGATTTCATATTATGACTTATGTGATGAATAAGTACAGGTGATCATGTCATGTACGTACTGAGTAGCCAAGTAATTCACAAGGACTGGTGTATATTTCTAAGTACATAACATGTGAAAGTTGTGCACCTTACAGAGGAAATTCTAACTACTGATGTCAGTGTCAACTGTCGTAGGTAACACGTGCACGACCTTAGCAGTTTCCACAATAGGCTTACCAACTTGTCACTGAGGAAACAAGGTTGACAATGATATTAATGAATTTCTCCTCGTGATTTTTTTATGTAATCAATGCCAGTATTGTCAGCTGCAGTGAATTTTTTCTTGGTTTCGATTACTTTATTATACATTTAATAGGGTCCAAGAGTTTCAAACTTGTGTAACATAATATAACTTTTAGGGCCAAACTTTTAGCATACTTGTTTCACGGCTGTTGATCAATGGGGTCGACCCCTTAGAGCATAAAAATCGCAGGGATTAATGAAACAGCGTGTAAGGTACACTCATGAAATGACTAGCCAATTGCCCTCCATCTTTTGAGATGGAAGGAATCATAGCACCTTTCCAGTATTAACCCGTCTTTGTTAACACCGCACCCTTGCTTACATATTCCCATGTCACTGCCAATAACATCTAAATAGAACACTCTTGAACAGTGCCCTGCAAACCGTATCCTCTTACTGTGTAACTTTTACTGAAAATGACGTTGAATTTTACATGTTATGTACGATGTTGCTTTCTGTAAATAACAAGAAGCGCACATAACGTGAAAACTACAGATGTAAAATATCATTCAATCTTTTGTCTTTTAAGGGTTTCGTTCCTCTGTATGCAGATTTTGAGAGTTTCTACACTCGAAATATATATACAAGAATTCGTGATTGCTGGAATAGGCCAATAGCTAGTGTTCCAGGTGCGGAGATGGATGTCATAGAGAGAGTTAGTGATGATTTTAATTGGAATTTGAGGTATGTTGATGTATAAGGTAAAGCTAGTTCTGGACAAGTGAAACATAGACATCTTTCTGCATCCACGTTCCAATGAATATTGATGATCAATGCCTTATGATTTATTGCTATTTTCATATTTCATGCCTTGGAATGTGATAAAGTCTCTGCCATAACAATATCTGCCAACCATTGATGTTAAGATGTCCATCGATAGCTAGTTACTAGTCTTCCAAAAATCTAAAAGTCACTCCCCTTTGAAAGTACAAGGCTGCCAACTAAAGATTGTTAATTCCTCCTTTAATTAGAACTTAGCTATTGTTGAAAGTGACCACTAATTTAGCCATTGTTGAAACAGGATGCTTTTATCTCCCTTAGCTTTGCTATTGACAGAGTTCCTCCTTGAGAAAGTTCCTTTTTGTACAGTTTTTGCAATACTTTGTTTCTGAAATTTTGTATTTTAACTGTTATGATAGATTTTAGTTTTGTAGCACTATAGTTCCAGAAGATGGCATTTCATAAAATGTAAACTGAAACTGATACATGGTTGGTGGGTACATGATATTTCAAGATGATGCTTTTTGTATATGACAACCAGTGTATATAATCCACAGTTAACACCGATCAGCTGATGCTGGCTTTTCATATATA